>JBDJHY010458414.1:0-10363 GCA_039654485.1 Withania somnifera | reverse complement strand
TACTGTGCTACACAGTTTGTAGTGATGTGCTCCTACTAGGAACTCCATCACAAAATCCTGATGCACCTCACTTTTAACTCACATAAATAAATATATAAAATAATATCCTCTCATGGTATTAACAATCAGATTACACACTTTCCAAACTCAGATACGAACCTTGAAACTCAAAGACCACCTTAACCCAAGGTGAGCCTATTTGTCTTAAATCTCGATAATTGATCTTTAATCTCACACAAGTACTGATTCTCTATAATTAATACTTTTAAATCTGCCCTTCGAAAGTCTAGGGACCGCTCCAAAGTCAAATTCACTAATCTAAATCTATCCTAACAGACTTACAAAAATGCAAGGCTAATGAAGTTCCATGGTTTAAATTTGTAGAAGTCAATACCTTATGTGAATATACTAGAAAAATAACATAACTCAAACTACCCCTTTTCAACCTGAGGGAAATCTGAGTCAGCACAAAGAGTAACATTTGACAAGCATATCCATGATAACACCTCTGAATCAAAACTCATAATAAAAAACCGACACCTAATCCCTAAAGTGACTCTATACTAATGCTAAGGTTGTCCCCTCAGATCCCATACCTTGGATTGTCGCTACGGAAACTTTCCTAAAAACTAAAGTAGACCTTAATGAAAATAAGGGACCTTTTAGAATTCAACATGCAAAGCTAAACTAACCTGTCGACTGACAACTAAGTGTATAAAGTCAGGAAGCTTCCTAAACTAAAAGAAAACTAATACCACTCCCCTCACTACCTCAACACAAGGATTTCATACCTAAATATATAATGCAGGCTAATGTAATTAATGAATATATCTCAATGTACACCGAGTAGGTAATGTACCATCTTCCTAAAGCTTAACTAACATCTTAGCCAATCCCAAATTCAAGGAAGGCTAGTCTCCCTCATATATCCTTAGCTTCATAAAATATGTGCTAACATAATCCTAAGTAAACCACAACCTCATGCTAATAGTACCTTAATATACGAA
This sequence comes from Withania somnifera, assembly GCA_039654485.1. Lineage (NCBI taxonomy): Eukaryota > Viridiplantae > Streptophyta > Magnoliopsida > Solanales > Solanaceae > Withania > Withania somnifera. The sequence goes on along the minus strand of JBDJHY010458414.1, from coordinate 9,356 downwards.
GAAACCCTAGCACATAATGGAATGAATCAATATTATCAATGAAAATCAACGAGACACCATGCAATGGCAAGCCTAAGTTACTCTTAAACCAACCACTAGAATGGAGCATCCTTATGAAACACACTAACCTACAGATACACAACAAGAGAAGATCTTTACAACAAGTCACGAAAACCACTCTATCAAACATATCATATCATGAACTCTGTGTAGAAAATAACCCAACTCAACTGTAAACTCTCAAAATCACCATGTTCACTCGTATATGTTAGAAAATAATGTATAGCATCCCAGTGCAATATAAAATTTGCACATAAATCAAAAAAACCAAAGGTACTAACCATACTAATGATTATACTCTAGTTAGCTAAACAACGATCACCAAGCTGGCTAGGACTGCACTCCTTGAGAATGGTCAACCCTTGGATCAATACACTCTATCTATTACTAAAAAAGAATCATCTATAGAGGTTTCCACATGCATAGATGTCACAAAATATCCACAGACACCTAGAAAAATCTTGAAGGTGAACATTAAGCTCCATCAACTTAGCAAAACCCATACAATGCATACAAAAATAAATGGGCTTGATGCCTAGCCAAACCTCAATAGAAAAATCTCAATCACTCTTAGTTGGAAGGAAATGCAGTCAAACTTACTAAATTTAGGAACTAGATCAAGAAAAGGGAGCACCGGTGCTAACATTATTCACAAAGGCTATATAATCCAAGCACCCTCAAAACTGAGAACTACCCTGGTATCCCTATTATCCTTGGCATTACCTTTGGTTGGTAGAGGTATTATCTCATGAGAAGTCTGAACTAACTTAGTTGATAGTTGAACAACCCCATGCTGGGGCAATCTCTAGAGAAATTATCAAGAATCCCACACATATAACACAAACTTAGAAGCCTCCACTAGTGAGATGAATTGTCTACACCTATATGACTACCATGGCATGATACCATCGAAGAAATGCCTTTCAAAGTCTGATCGAAACTTTATACACTGAACCTATATTGAACCTTACCCACAGTCTGTGATGGTTCCTGAATTAGCATACTAGGCTAACCCTGATACTGATGATGATGAAAATCTTCACCCATGAAACCAAAACCTTTGCAACTCTGTGGTGCTATCGATACTAGAATGTTGTGTCGAGAAGGATGAGAACAAACACACCTAGGTTAACCCTTATATCTTACAGTAGTATCACCAAACCTATCCTCACAAATGGTACCAGTCATACTTAATAATAGAAGGATTTGGCAGAAATATGTAAAATTATCCCTCCTAAAAATATTTTTCTTCTTTATTCTTTGAATGACACTAGTGGAGACTAATTTCTTTCAGCTAATGAACATAGTACTATAGTCTTTTATTTGTTGCCTTAGTTTATATCCTGGATACTTCTATGGCCAATCTATTACCCAACCTACTTAATGGGGCATCTTATCACTACCCCTTTATGCATCGTGACATAGGCCCTTCTTAAACCTCACATCTCCAGTAACTTGAGTAAAGAAATGGGTGGTTGCTACCAAAGACTCTAGTGCCAGATAGAGTGTCAAGATCAACCCACTACCAAAACTCTATATAATCTCATATACTATAATAAAGGTTGTTGATGTGCAGCCAACCAACAAAAAAAAATTTGGTCTCATACTCTAGAATAAACACTGAACCCTTCTGCAGACTTTCGAACTCATCTCTAACCTGAGAACCACTTCATGTACCAGGTAACACCTTTTTTGTGGTATTTCTATGAAAAACCTCAAAATTTGGAGCATATTATCATGGATTACTAATGTAGAAACCAACCCTGCTAAAGTCTAGGCTGGACCACAACTCACTGGCTGCAGAGATGGCAAGTCTATTGGTGCTACTTTAAAACCAATGTTGGACCTATGACAAATTTTAGAGCTCTAACTGACATGTTAGCTCTAGCACGTCCTCAAATATAGGTTTTATCCTACCTTTTTCCCTCAATGGATCCTTATTTTCTAACTCGAAAGGCTTGTCATCACTGGTAAAGACCTCGAATAAACCTTTTATAAAAGAGTAAGTATGAGCAAATAAGATTTAAGAGACCATCAAGGATATGACACACAATTTATAATGAAAAATGGAATCATTTTCCAAAGAATACCACTATATCCACCAAAAGATAATATGTGAAATTCATTATACATATATGTAGGACTCTACTAGACACTTGCTCTTGTACTAGTGATACCAGTGAACCTAGGCTCTGATACTAAGCTATCACTACCCAATTTCTTAGGTCATGATGGCTACTCCTAACCCACATGTAAGAGAACCAATGCCTAGCCCATAATGAAAAGTAAGAATTCACTATAGAAATTATGGCCAAGCACTAATATAAATAAAACAAAGAAGAAAGTCGAAGGATATAGAATGATTATGCAAACACATCTAACAAAACCCAATCCCATGACATGGTATCGTATATACAAGAACCACTATAGTGCTGAGTGCTAAAAGTACAAAAGTAAATATACTCAACTTTCTCTAAATAAAAAAGAAAACTAGTACAAAAGAAGATAAGCAGGTGCATATGGTCACCAAGAGCTCACCCAAAAACTACAATATCACCAAATGATGGACACGAATATGTTGCATCAATGGTGATAAATTGTACTAGGATTTGCACCAGTAAGACACAAAAGTATAGTATACCCGATAAGCATTATAGGCCAACTAGGAATGTATAAGATATAAAATTGTAACTAGTAGATAAGAAATAAAGTGAGTCATAGAAAAGAGAAAGTATAAGTAATTACGAAAGCTAGCTACGCCCATAGTGAGAAAAGAAAATAAAATGAATACTAGTAAACACAACTAGCTATAAGCAATATTCAAGGATCTCAAGCAGGAATAGGAAGAACAAACCCAATGTCCTTGCATAAATAATAAAAGCTAATAGTAAATGAGAAGGCAAACAAGGATTAGGGCAATGTACGGATAACCTCAAAAATAGGGAAGATAAAAAGGGTAGTATAAAGATAATCAAAGAATTTATAGATACCACTAGGTAACGATGATAAAAAATGACCAGATATCTACTAAGAGCACGAATAAATGGATAGGTAACTACAAAACAAACGTTATCTAATACTAAAATAACCCTTCTGGTCATTTTTGTATTTTTGCATTTAAAGCTTTCCTGTAGTAGCCCTAATTTATTTGGGACTTATCGAGACTAATCATTCGATTCTTAGGTTATTCGTTTGATTGACATGTCTATTTCCCTATTTTAGATCCTTTAGTGTTGACTTTATCCAACATTCTATGTAAAGGATCTTAGAATCGAATTCTAACAGTTCAATTAGCTCCAAAATATGGATTTTATCCTAGAAGGGCTATTGGTTTGAGTCTGTAGGCTTTTGCCTAAGTGGAACGTTGGTAGTCATATTATGATCAGAGCCTCATATTGAAAATTTGGTTACTCCATCAGCTCCACTATGTGGATTTTAGTTTAGGTGTGTTGTTCGTTCGAGTTGTGGACCAACAAAGCTTATTTTGAGTACATGGTTGGAAAGCTGTAATTTTTGCAAAGTGTTGATGTTGGTCAACATTTCATCAAAATACCCTGGGATTGGAATTTCATCTATGTCGTTGAATCCAAATTATCATTTCCATGCAATTGGCATATTTGATTTGTGTGTATTGGGATTTTTTGGCCTGGAGACCTTAAATCTATACTTATGTTACAAATTTTCAATTTTGGAGAAACTGAGAATTTACTTAGTACAATTGCGCCAAATGACCAGAAATCTATAGCACAATCGTGCCGGAATAGTGCTATTTATGTTGAGTCCAGTTTTCCAATTTAGTGCGATCACGCCCTCCTGGTGTCGATAGAACTGAGTTGCCTCTGTCCTATTTAGCACAATCACAGCTTAATGGCACTGACATAGCTAATTATTTATCAGGATCTTTAGTGTGATCATGCTCCTGAATGCTAAACACTGGCAACTCCTATAAATAGCCGAAAACCCAAATTTCAGCCATTGTCTTTATTTTATCACTTCTCCAAGCTCTCTAAAACTCCATTAAAACTCTTAAGTCTTTGCATAAGCTTATGGGTAACTTTGGAAACATGATCTCTTCATTTCCCCATCAATTATTGGTAAGTATCCACATTAACTTCATCGAAATTCACCTAAAAATCCCTAAAATTTCAATGTTCATTTCTCACATTATTTGATGATTTTAAGATCTTCACGTGCTCGTCTTAGCTTCAAATTTTGGGTATAAGTTTCTTAATACATGAGGAACATTTTTGTCACCCTTTTTTTTTATGCTTTTGGGTTCATGAGCCCATGGGCCCATTTTGACCCATACTATTTTCATATTTATGAGTATTGCTGGAATCTTTTGAATGTCTAGTTTATATTTTTATGGTTGTGTGATTGCGGGAGGTCATTTGCACTCTTTTAGGTTATTTAGAGAAGTCCAAGCATCTTTGATGTTGTATTTGCGAGTGATTCATTGGAGGACAGTTAAGCTATTCTTACGATCTTAGATTGAGTTTATATAGGGGATAATTGTTATACATCCTTGGGTTGGGATTTCTAGGTTGGAACCCGTGACCCTGTCTACTCTTTTAGTCCACCTTTTTGGCTATGAATTATTTTTTGCGTTTGTGATATTAGTTTCTGAGGGACCCTAATGGTCTTGATAGATTTTTCTGGAACATGGATGGTGGGTTATTGATAATAATAGTGAGTCTCGAAATTGACTTGGATAGTTATGCTTGTTGTAGATATTGAGCCTGTGTCGGGCCATAGGGCCTTCTTGTGACATTGTTTGTGGTTGAGCATCTCATTATAAAAACTAGTTTACTTGCATCATTTTCGATTACTTTATGGTGAAGAGTCACTGTTTTGAAACATTGTATGGCCATTTCAACCCGTTATCTAGATTATGAAGCTAAAGTGAATAGTTTTGAGATGTTTACCAGTTTTCCATGATATATGACATAAATATGGCATAACCCCTATTTTTGAGACATGACTTAGACCCGTGAAGGTTGAGCATTATGCATTGACTTATACAACTAATTTAGACTCCATGAAGGCCAAGAATTATGCATTCATTGATGATTATATTACTTTAGACTTGGGGAATACCATGCATACATTGAGATTGAGATAGTATTGCTCCAGACTTGGGGAATCCTATACATCTATTGAGATTGAGATAGGATTAATCAGGACTTGGAGAATCCCATACATACATTGATATTGAGATAGTATTGCTCCAGACTTAGGGAATCGTATACATCTATTGAGATTGTGATAGTATACTCTGGACTTGGGGAATCCCATGCATCCATTGAGATTAAGATGGTATTTATTATATTTGGTAAAGTCTGGTATTTATGCAAACTCAGACATATTTTACATGTATCAGAACCAATTGCATTCATGTTTATGTTACATTCTGCACTTGTTTTTCCTATATATACCTTCTGGATATATGAGCGGCCAGTGGGTGAGCTTTACTTTTTTGTATTTTCTCAGTATTATGGGGTGCCGCGGAGACTCTCATTTACTTACTATCACTCTTTCTTACTTTAGTTGTAAGGTGTCACTTATTGGACTCCCTATCATGCTTCTTTTAGTAATATACCTGCTAGTAGTATTCCCTTATTTCCTTTTATTGAGGTTATACCGTCATATCTGTTGTTCAGTTATTTATTTCCTTATTAGTTAAACATGGATACAGGTACATCCTCTTTCTTTATATTGCTTGAACCTTCCTTGTTAGTGGCTAGTTATTTAGGATGTTTACCTGTCGTATCCTATTAGCTAGCCTCCTTACATGCTCTATTATTTGATCTTCGTGACTTGTTTCATCTTATATGTTTATTTATTACCGTTATTTCTTTCATATTCCTAGTCGTTATAGCCTACTAGGTACCCATTGCTTTTGGTACTCATACTATGCATATTATTTGTATAGATCCTAGTATGGATGTTCAACATTTATTCTGCTCGGGGTTTGATTTCATTTGCTGAAGTAGAGGACTACTCCTGGCGTGTAGATTAGATCTTGTATCTTTCTTATAATCTAGTTTTATATTGTTGTACCAAGAAAGATATTGTACTTCCATTCAGACTTTGTACTCGTATTCTGGTGGATCATGTACTTTTTTTAAGCAAATCCACTAGGAAAGATTCCTAGGTTATTTTATAAATTTATCAAATAAAAGTCATTACATGAGTAGCCATATCAAATAAAGATTGCAAATATAAACTAATGTCCAAGCTAGGCCATTTAGGATGTCCTTTTTTGGTAATACAAAGTGATAAACTAATCAATGAGTAAAAGTTCTACACTATTAGCAGATATTTCCACATTATAGTCCCAAGTACTGTCCTATATCAGCCATAGGTTCACAACCTTTTTATTATTGTCTTGCCTCCAAATTGTTGTCTTTATAACTGTTGTTCTCCCCATCCAGTGACCACCATAGTTTGTCACTTCATCAGTAGGGAAATGTAGGTTATCTGTTGTTGTATTATTGTGGTCAGTTGGCCCTCTATAGCAAGACCAGTGTTGGCAAAAGACTGCCCTCCAAAGTAGCAAAATGAACTGACAGCATTGTCCTCTAACCATAGTCATTGTTTGATCTTTTGAGTCTTCTTGAGTGAGGATAGTTATGTTGTTGTTTATGATAATAATATCTATAGCCTTACCTATCCACTGTATCCTCATTTGTGTCCAAGGTCAAGTGGATTCAGTGTTGATTGCCAGTAGCCATCTCCTCCATGAACAGATGAAACAAGCAGTGCTAATTCCTGCAAAAGAGAATCCAAAGTTAGTTGTAAAAAGCACTATATTCTCCTCCCAAAGGATTTGAATATAGTGCAGCTTTCTATCCATATTTCTCTTCTTTTACCTCTTTTTGATTGTCACTCTATTTCCATAACCTTCTGCACTCAAAACTGCCTTTAATAATGGTGCCTACACCTGTGATTGTATGATGAAAACCCTTATCTTCATCTTATGACTTGAACTCTCAAATATAGGCATTGTAGCTTGTCACTGTTAATAATCTTTCTTTCTTTTGTGTCCAACTCATTGAATGATTGCACCTTGATCTCACATTGTTCAATAGCATAATTTTCCAAATGATCAGCTAGTTGGTTGCCTTCCTTAAGAACATGATGCAGTTCTACATATAGAGCCTGGAATAAAGCCCCTATTTCCTCTAATTCTGCAGCTATGTTCCAAGGTGGCTTCTATGTACCTTCAATGACCTTTTTTAGAAACAAAGAGTCTATTTCCAGCATTATGTTCAAAAGCTTGTTCTCCACACAGTATCTACCATCCTGTAGGATTTCCATAGCCTCAGCAGCTGTGTTTATGCCTTCAGCTATTCTCTTGGCTTCTGCATACATCAAGTCACCCTTAGAATCTCTAATACAAAATGCATAAGAGCTTATACCTGGATTGCCTCTTGTAACTCCCTTAGTATTGCATTTTAAATAGTTATCAGGTGGCAGCTTCCAAAGTACTTGAATAGCTTTCAATCTTGGCACAAATTTCTCCATCACTTTGATCAAATCTGGCCACCTATTTGGAAGTTTTGTAAAAACTAGCTTCCTTACACTAACCAGCATTTGTAGAGTAGCTGATGCCTGGTATATTATTTTGTTAACAGTCACCTTCTCCCTATGTTTATTACTATTTCTTTTCTTCCACAATTCCCAGATAATTACTGCAGGCAAAGCCTAGTAAATAGGCCTCAGCCTAGGAATAACCAAGGCCTGCCACCACTTTAGAATAACTTGCTTCAGTTGTAGGCCTCCCATGGGTATTCCTGCATATGAACTGAAGTATTCCCATGTTTTTTGAGCTATAGCTTCTTTCAAAAAGACATGGGCAAAAGTTTCCTCCTGAGGGTTGGCACAGAAGCTACACCTTGATGCGAAACTGAATCCCAGCCTTTTTACCCCATCATCTAATGGAATTTTAAACTTCCAAGCTCTCCACATTATGAAGGATATTTTAAATGGCAATCCCTTTATCCATATATACTTGAAAAAGCTAGATTTGTCACCCCTCCTCCTAACATGCTCCCATGCAGATTTCACAGTGAAGTCACGTGTGCTTTCAAGCTTCTATCATGGTATATTAGTCTCTCCTTGTCGTGTAGGCACTTTTATGGTTTCCATTATGTGTTCAACTATGTCAGTAGGAAATATTCTTCTCAACAGATATTCATTCCATCTGTTGTCTTCCACAGCCTCTACCACCTTTGTTACTGATTTATCATACCAAAAGTCACTGGGAGTTACAAAGTATAAAGCTCCCAGACCAGTCCAGTTATCAAACTAAAATTGTGATGATCCCATCCTTAGTTTCTAGTATATTTGATGTTCAATTAGGTCTCTATCTTCCAACATTTTCCTCCATACATGATACCCCTCCTTTCACTGTTCCAGCACAGGATTCAGTTTCTTGGAGTATTTATTGCTCATAAATGTACTCCATAGTGATGTCTTGGTCCTGAAATTTCACCATAGTTTAGCAAATAGATCCTTTGATACATCCACCATAGACCTAAACCCTAATCCTCCTTCCTGTTGTGTCAAACACATATCCATCCATTTAACCCACTGTGTTAGACCAGAAGAATTGAGCCATTATTTTATGTAATTTTTCTAGCACATAATCAGGAGGGTTGACAGCTGAGAGCAAGTGTATAGGCATACTTTTTAGGGCATGGGAGATTAGAACTGCTCTCCCTCCATGTGATAACAACTTCCCTTTCCATGACTATAACTTCCCCATTACCTTCTGCAACAATTCTGAGTGAAAGGTCATTCTCCTCTTTGTGTAAAAGATAGGACATCCCAAGTAAGTGATTGGAAATTCCTTTCTGCTAATTCCATTTATATGTTGCACTTCATTTATCACCCTAGAATCCTCCAAATGATGCATATATATTACACTTTTGTCCTTATTTATTTTCTATCCAGAAGCCTTTTCATAACCAGTTAAGACATCTATGATCAGCTACAGTGAGATAGAACAAGAAGAGGATAAGATGATTGTATCATTTGCATAAGCCAAATGGTTTATTCTTGGACTCCATTTTGGGAGTCCATATCCAGTAAAAAAAAATGGATCATTGTATAGTTCATTCAGTCCCCTTGACATCATCTCAGTAGCCAGTATGAAGAGAGTAGGGGATAAAGGGTCTCCTTGCTTTAGTCCCCTACTAGACTTGAAAAACCCATATGGTTGCCCATTTATCAGCACTGAATAATAGTTATTATTCAGTGTATCTCCTACCAAACTTATGAAACCCTCACAT
>JBDJHY010458306.1:289-17158 GCA_039654485.1 Withania somnifera | reverse complement strand
CTAAATTTCTAGAGAATTTATAGTATGAATGGACTTGCAACTCGTAGGCCCATTCCATGACTTATGGAATTCTCTCGTAGGACACTACATCAATTTCTAATGTTTGGCAACACAAGGGTGTACAAGTTGAGGTATGACTCATACACTCATACCATGACTTGTAAGACCTAATGGTGGTCTTGAAGACAAAAGATTGGTTTTTTTCCCTCTCTCAGAAGAGGTAGTCTATGAATCATGGAACCCTTCAACGAGTTATGACTTGGCCCATGGTTACTTGGAAGAAATTTTACAGTTTGCTACGCTCAAATACATTCTTTTTTATATTGATTAATAATGGTTGAACATTAGGGTTCGAAATGAAGGAAAATGAAAATTAAAATAAAGAGATTAATACATGCAAATTCTTCTATTTTATGAAAAAATTTGGAATAAACAATCAACAAATAGACACTATTGATGCACCCACTATAGTGATAACTTAATGATCGATTAAGAAAACAAGTCCAGAAACAATTAGAAGACACACCTCTATTAATTACTCTCGATTCTAATAGATAATCACTACCTCCATAACTTCTACTAGAAACCACTATCGATCTATGTTGGAAATCCTCCCGCTAACACTATAACTACTAGCTTTGAAAAGATATTTAGAAAGAAAAATCTTCTCAATTTAACATAGTCTACCAGTAAAATTTAAAGACTAGCTATATATAGTTCTTATGTTTGTATTATTACACTTCATCCAAAAAGTGACCAATATGTCAATTTGACCCCTCATGTTTGGGCCTCTTCGTTTTGAACCCAAAGTCTTCAAAATACTTACAAACAATCCTCCAAATATGGAATTGGTTCATTGGGTGCTCATATAAGCCGGTTGAAACTCTATTTGGTCCCTTTGGAACGTTAATGGCTTGAATCCTTGTTGCTAGACCTTAGAGTATAGGTCTAGCATGTTTGGTGCTTCCTTGGGCATATCAATCTCCCCTTCATTTAAAGAATTCCTCCTCGAATCAAAGGTATGGCCTACAAAACAAATGACAACAAACACTCAAATTTCCTCATAGTATTAGGGATAAAACACGGGTTTGCACCAATAAGCATACACTAAATCAACATCAAGAATGTACTGTAAAGAATAAAAAAGAAGCACCAAGGCAAGGAATGCAAGGAACTCATACTATGGTTAAAACAAACTATCTCTAGAACCAAGGGAAGCAAGTCCTTTATCATCATATTATTACTTGGTCAACACAAAACCCAGAGGTAGCAGTCCTCTTCAAAGAAAAAATATAATGCCCACAAATTATTTTAGGGTCAAATGGGTAATAGTGCCACGACATTGAAGCATAAATGTCAATCAAACTTACCCCAACATCCATAAACAATAACATACCTCTAAGTAACTCCAAGAAGATACAAAGTTTGATAAATCAAGACATAGAACATAACTATAAAATGAGGTCTTTTAAAAATTTATCTATTTTACTCTTCCACCAAATTTCCTTCAAAAATAAATGACATAAAAGATACTCCCCAATAAAGAAAGTGTGGTTTCTATATGTAATAGGGGAAAAAAACATAGAACCATCCAATATATTTGGTTCCTTTTTTTTTTTCATGACATCAAGAAAGTACTCATGAGCCTATCAAATCAACTCAACTTGCCCAACAACCAAAGTGTGAAAATGATTGACCGTCATCCAAAGAGGGAAAACCCCCATTTCCAATGGCGGTAAGGTCATTTGACACCAACCCTCGGTGTCCAACCGTCATTGTGGCTAGTAAGAACTAGAACTCCCAACTTTAATATCGTCCCTAGAGGGTGGTTTTTCATCTAAGTGGGAGGTGGAGTAAGGTGATTGGCCACAAGAATGGCCCGTGTACTCTAATAGTAATCCAAAGTATTGGGATGCAAAATTTATTTCTCATACCATGATATCACAACACCAATCAAAATAAAAATCAGTAAGGAATAAAAATATATGGGATGTAGATAAGATTAAATCTCATATAAAGAAGACCCCACCGACAATAACATGTCATAAGGCTCCAAGGTATACTTAGAGTAGGATTTAGAAACATACCTATAGTAGAAAGCCTAGTGGTTGTTCCTTGAACTCCCATGATTTGCTCACATGTTCCTTCATCCTTTTTCACTATTTTGGACTATGAGGTCTGGTCCACCTCTTCTTTCTTAGTATCTACCTTGGTGGACGACTTCTCTAACTTTGTCAAAGGGCAATAAGACTTACCCTTTCATGTCAAGCTTCTATCAACTCGTGGGAGTTGGTTAAGCGACTCCCTTGAGTTGATCCTTCTTTATTATTTTCAAGTTCAAACTCCTTATACAAGATTCCCTTTTGAAGTCCAATACATATGGGAAAATAATCTCTTGGGAATTACCTTTGGGATTATCTCTACACCGCCCTGCAACATAGAAGAATAAGAGCTAGATAAAGTGCTAGATCTATGGTTAGAACTCACCCTATAAAATAGAAGGTTTTCCAAAGCATACTGGTTCCATCCCCTACAATCATCTCATGTTTTGGAAAAAAAAATTCTTCACTTTGTACAAGGAGCAACTCCTTGTTCTCCCCCTAAACATTTTTCTCATTTTGTTCTTCTCAATCTCTTCATGATAGCATAGTCCTTCTTCACTTAATAGCATAACAAAGGTGCAGGAACAGACTCTTGTCCTTCAAACATTAAGAAATACTTGTAATATCTTCCATGGTATATTACATCCCTATCGAATTTTAAATGTATCCCAAGAAAAACATGGCAACCATGTATAAGAACCATAGCACAAACTACTTCATCATGGTACTTTCCCATCCTAAATTTAATCACCGCAAGCTAGAGAAACTTCATATAAAAATTTTAATCAATCCATTCTATATTGTTGGGTTTTGAGTGCATTTTTTGGAAAGCCCTAACCTATCAACTATGGATCGTCTCATAATATTGGTGTAACTCCTGATATCTATAATCGAAGAGCACACCTTATCAAGGACCTTGCGTCTAGCATAGAATAGGTTTCCTCTTTAATCATTACCATTCAAACACATGGTCCTCATTACCCTCCTCATCAAAAGATAAAGGTTCAAATTCTCCTCCAATTCCTCTTCATAAACCATGAGAGAATCTCCCCTTCTTAAGAGCCCTCCTAAAGAAATATTTTCTTCCACTAAATCTTCCTCATCATTCGAGGCTCCTTTCTTTGGATTCACATTGGTTTCATCATACATACATTCTCCATATTATCATAATCATCCTCGATCCTATACCCTTCATCAAAAGCTATAATTTCCCTTTTGTTGGGGCACTCACTAGATATGTGCCCTATTCTTTGACATCTAAAATGTTGAATAGTACAAGGCTGAGATTGATTAGGTGTAGGATCAATATCTCACTTCTTAGATTTGCACAATGTGGATTCATATCCCTCAAATTGAGTGATTGCATATTTGGCCTTCAATTCATCCAAGACATATTGGTTGGAAATATCGTTTCTCTTTGTAGCTTCCATTCTAATAACTATTCTGGGTAACTACTTCCCTTAAATATAGGTTGTGTTATCTTGATAGTGCTTCACCCTAGGTCAAACTCCTATATCCTCTATTGTCCCTTATACTATCTCATTTATTATCCTACCTATCTCCTTTATCATCCCCATATGGACCTCTTCTGTTCCCATAACCTTTATCCATAACAAATTCTTAAGGCCTCATATCACCCGTTGGCTCTTCATATCCATCCTTACTATCTTTCTCCCAAACTTCATATTCATTATAATCACTATCATACAAAGGGTTTTTGAATGGATTATCTTATTACGAGTGTTTTAGTTGTTTTTATAGGGCTGATATAATCACTTCACATATAGACAACATGGATAGACATCGATGGGGAGCTTGGTTTTAGTTTTGATTATTCACAAAAGTCCGATGCTCTTGTGGAGGGTGGAAGGGTTTACTATTTGGACGTGAAGTTGAGGGATGGGGATGTCTTGGGTATTAGGAGATAAAAATATGGGTTGTTCTTTGAAGATTTGACTTCGGTTAGGCTTAAGGGTGGTACGTTCTTAGTGATGTCCATGGGAAAAGTCATCGATTGCCCTATTATTCCCTTCCCATTATCTTCTTTAACTTCTTATGGTGAACCTAAATTGCTTCCCTTTTCAACTCGTATCAAACATTCCTTCATGCCTCCACTCTTAAAATTCATTTTCAAGAGTTATCGTGCAATCTCTGACAAGGAATTTTCAAGGACATTAGAGATTTCACCGCATTGGTTTTACGTGTATACCTAAAAATCTATCAAACAAATTTGTAGTAAAACTCCTCACACCACTCTTTATCTGAAGACTCCTTTATCTCAAAGGTTGCATCTTGAGATTTCTCCCAAAGTATTGTTATTCATCAAATTCAAGGTTGCCAGTATTATGGCAAAGTGATGCTTGTGTCTCTTGGATGATTATAATTACTAAGGACTAGAATCTAGAAGTTACAACGAGTACATAAAATCACATAAAAACTTATCACAAAAGAAAAGGACACAAAGAACTAACTAACAACTATGTAGGACAAGTATTAGTTTCAAACTAGTTATAGAATAAAAATAAATGAAATTAGTTCTTAAAGAAATGAAAAAAATAATTGGGAACTTGAATTGAACAAAAGATGATGCTACCATAAATTTTAGACCACTTTTGGAGCTAATTTTGATCACAAGTGACTACCGTCTTCAATGGCGGACTGCCATCCACGAGTGACCACTGTCATCTAAGGAAGTTTGTGGTGGCTTCTAGGTCCTGACACTATCACTAGGGCAGACCGTCATCCCTTAGGGCAGTCAAATTTTGTATGCCTTACTTGGCAGAATGTCTAGGACATGCATGGGATTTTCACTATTTTAGTAATTACCTTTGTCCTTATTCCTTGTATCTTTCCACCAAAACACTGCAACCTAAAATACCTTTTCCATACCTTATTTTGATCAAACAACAACAATTTGAAATTCTTCCTCAAATAATATATGAATCTATACCAAAAAGACCTAAAATTCATACTCAACCAAATCAACTCAGAATCATATGAAAATTGATATATAGGGTCCTTATCAAATTTTTATTGATAATTGGAGTACACAATTATCAATTACCTATAATTGGAGTACACAATTATCAAATTTTTATCCACCAAATATCAACAAATTGTTGACCAAATTTTTAGCTTCTTCTTCAACAACCTTTGAAGAACCCTATTAATGGTGTACTCAAATTTTGAAGAAACTCTGATTCTCAACTAAATGACACAGAATTATATTACCGTACTCTTCTAACTATGATCAGTGGTTCCCATAAATTTTTAAGATCGAAATACAATTCAATCAAATAGAATTTGAGTTCAAAAATCTTGAAACTAAGAAGATGAAGAACTTAGTACACATATTTTGGAATCTCATCCAAAACATCACAAATACTCCTAGACATCGTACTATTATTGAAGACAAAGTATTTTCGACGAACGGGATTGTGGAAAAATATGTATGTATGTATCATGGACGCTATTAACAAGCATGAGTATAGGTTTTATAAATAGGTGTTTCTAAAATATAGAATGGTCTTTGTTATTTAGTTCTACAATGCATACAAAAACCAGTTCACCCCAAGAAAATAGGGAAAAAGCAGCAGGTTCTGTCTTTTGTATTGTTTAGGGTGTTGTTCTGCCTTGTCATAATGAAGTTATAAATTCTAGGAGATACAACCACCACACTTATTTCTACACCACGAGGTGAATAGACCACTTAAATACCAAGTGAGGCTGGGTAACTCCTAACTTAGAAATGGTTCAGTATAATGGATGGCTCTCGATTTTGAGATACTACAGATGGATATAAATTTGTTGCATGCTATTGGCATAGATTTTTTAGTAATAACCTTATACTATCTGTGAATGAGTCCATCCTTCGATATATCACAACTCTATTGGTTGATTCAATCATAGCTGAGAGGATGAATTTTAGGATGATATTCAAGCCTATGATGTACAATGGAGATCAACAATTGAATACTTCATATTCATTCCCTGTATTAATTAAAAAGTTATTAAAATAGAATAGGGTCACATTACATAGTTTTGATGTTGAGGTGAGTGCACATCTAATGTTGATAGTCCAGAGAATTATTACTGATTTGCGGGCACATCGGGTGCTAAAGGAAATACCTCATGCCACACTGGAAGTTGACCCAATATTTAATGGAGTTTGAGGCCACCTAGGGTACTAAAGGTCCACAACAGCCTAACCATCACCACAGCGTACAATAGCTAAGTCTTCCACAACTCCATCTACTCTACCTCAACCATCTCAACAAGCATTGGCCTCTACTAAATCTATCCTAGTACTTATAGTGGAGGCCATGCTCCATATAGACTAGCTGGAATACAATTCTAACTAGGGGGTCCATACTTTGATGCAACAGACTACACCTCTTTAAGAGAGGCTCCAGACTTCAATTGAGTTTGGTATACATATTTCCATTCCACCTAATATTTATGAGAGATAGTAGTTGTGAGTTATTTTTGATATATTTTTCATTAGATTGACAGTTACAAAAAAACATTGGACGTCGATGCTTTTAAGTTCACCATGGATGATGAGAATGTACAATATTTTGGACAGACTGCTTCTACCCAAACTAATTATACCTTTGTTGATCTGTCGTACATGGACACTACCCATAGTTAGTTGATTGCATATGACATACTGTAGGAGGAGTTGATCATGTCTATGTAAAAGATAACACATAAGAGTACCAGCGGGAAGAAGGACACTGACACAACAGATGAGACTCGTGATTAGATCACTTCAAGGGCCCCCTTCTACTTTTATTTTCCATGGTTTATTTTTGTTTAAGTTTATAATTATATTTATAACTTTATTCTGCATGATAAGATGATCTGTATGTAGTTATATTGACTATTTATTTTTTATTTTACTTTTTCTTGTTATTTTGCGTATTAGTTGTTGAAAAGGTTGATATTCAAAATAAATGGCATTATGCTATTAGTTGATAGGATGGACAGGATAAATGGACCTAATATTTTTCTATTATTATTCATGTGATTTTCATTAAATTAGGAATTGGCTAGAACTACTTAGACTGGATTGGTACTATTATGGGGACTATGAATCATAATGGGTCGTAAACTCCATATTTTGTATTATGCCTGTCATTCTGAACTGTGCTCAATGCTGGCCTCTTGATGAATTATGTTGTGAACACTAGTGTCTTGTGTTTATTTATGTTGTTCTTTAATAGTACTTTTTATGAATGTAGTAGGCCCTGTAGTATTCGTCAATTGTAAATGATGCTTTAAGTAAACACATTAAGTGGTGAGCTCATTTTGAATTGATTTTATCCATGAGGAAACCCATAACTTGATAATTTCTCTATTTCTACCTATAGAAATGAACTTAGGCTTTAAGTTGAGAGTGGCCCTCTTGTTCCCTTTAGCCCACCCAGGGTGAGCGGCATGAGAAAACCTGGCACAATTTGAGCCTTAACTTGTTCTTTGTTAGCCTTGTTATAAGCCATAACCCGATCTTCATGATGTCCTTTTGAAACATGATCAACTTGAAGCACTTAGTGAACTTTTGAATGCAACTTAGGCTTAAGAACTAAGTTGGCATTATCTTGATAGGCTGTGATTTGGAGCTATTAAAATATTAGGCTTGTGATACAGTTCTCTTATATATAAAAAAATATAAATATATAACAAAATATAGGTAATTGTAATATTCTTGAGCTGGTGTAGTTATACATGTATATATTTGCGAGGAATAAGAAAAATAAGAGAAGCAAAGTCCATGAGCTGAAGCAAATAGAATAAACGAGTTTTGAATAAAGAGAGTAGGACAAACTTGCTGCTTCGAGTTGGTAAAATCACTTTGCTTAAAAATAAACTTACCTAACCTACAACCCATGTTACAAAATGGATAAATACCTCTATGATATCCTAGGGTACTGAACCACAAGTGTTGAGGTGGAACATAAGTTCAAGCATATGGTATTGTATCCTTTGAAATCGTCATTGTGAGAGTGAGTTCTTGCCTTATTTTTACATTGTGTGAAAAAGGGACTTGTTTTTTTAGGGCACTTCACTTGAAAGAATCATGCACTCTGAATTGTATTACTTGATATCTATCAGAACAATCACTATTTGGGTAAATATTTATTTAATGCTTGAGTCTTCTTATTTAGGGCATAAGTTTTAAACTGGATAGTTTTGTTAAATTTCATGTGGGTGGGACTGATCTTCAAGTGTTTGATGCATGTACAAAAATTCCCTAATCATATCACTTGTAGTCTTTATGTGTTGGTTATGTTTTTTTTATTTTCTCTAGGATGAACAAAGGTTTAAGTTGGGGGTGTTGATGATCAGATTAATTTCCTCTTATTAAGATTAATTCTGAGTGAAAATTCATGTCCTCGATGCCTTTTTTATTATATTTTAATGTGTTTTACTTGTCATTTCAGAGAGAACCCAATCAGGACTAGTTGAAAGTGGAAAAAGGACAAAAGAGGATAAGCACTTGAGAAATAGAGAAAAAAATGAGAAGAAATTGAACTATTAACATTCAGAGAATTGATGAGAGGACATATAAACATTGTCGACAAGATCGGTGGATTATTGACAAAGAAAAACATTGCCTATTATAATAGTATTTTGTGAAAATTGAGAAATATATATGTGATGAAATGGCAACTTTGGCACATCGCCAAAAGGATAGTCAATCTAGGGAAACATTACTACTTCTGCAAGACAAAATGTGGCATTAGGTCAAAGAAGGCACTCACTTGAAATTTGGCTCACTGCCAACATGATCCGTGATGTAAGCTGCAACATTTGCGCATTGATGACATAGTTAGTAATGTCACTTACAACTAGGTTCCTGCTCAGACGTAATTTTGAATTAATTCTTATCCCCGGTTAGGTCAAATATCAAAGGCAAAAACTCACATTTTTTGATATGTTCCATTTGAGAACTTTTTAAGGGTTCCCTTGGTTTTAGTCATTTTTCAAGTAAGATCTACCCTTGTATTTTTTGAGAGACCAAGATTTTGAGATCCAATATGGTGTATTTCCACAATAAAAGATGAACCCATTGTTAATGGTATAAAATTTATCATTCTTCACTTCTCTATGAGTGGATGATTCTGTTGGCTTGAGGTGTGTAGCAATGGTGGTGTAATTTAATGCATGTGTAATGTTACATTGCTTAGTTTTGGAATCTACTAATGTGGGTTCAATCTCATTTCTATGTTTTAATGGTGAGTAGAGGTTGGAAACTCTAATGGTGCTTAGATATTTCTTGTAGCTTGAAATATATTACCTTAAATTAAAGAAATGAGATTGACAATTATTTGATTTTAAATCGTCTAATAGTCAATTCTAGAAATATAAAAGGATAGTTGAAATGATAGGTAAGTGAGAGAGAAGCATAATAGGTGTCTGAATAAGAACTCTATGTTCTACTTATCACTTAAATGATAAATAAGTAATAAAAGTGATAACCGAATTTACACACAATTAATTACCAATTAGTAATTGAATTCATTCCATGCATACTTACCTTAAATTTGAACATCCTTAGGCCCTTTTCTTGTTACTAATTAATCTTTAGGATAATCTTCTGGGTTAACTGATGTCATGACCCAAAAATTGATTTCAATGGCGTCAACATTTAACCTATAGAGAAGCCTAACCCTGACCCAAAGAAAATGGTGGATGGCCGGTACCAAGTACCCTACAAAAAAGTAAAGAAGACAAAGAGAAATAGTACAAATAGGACACAAAAATAAAGAACCGAAAATGACTCCAAGAACCTGATATCATAGTTGTAGAGCATTTATATATATATATAAAGGCACAAAATACAACTCACTACAGGGAAAAACTAAAAAATATATTTCCAGACTCCAAGTAGAACAACTATAGAGACAGAAGGAAGATGAAATAACATGATTTCCAACTGCTCCCCACAACTTCTGAATGACATCAGGCTAGTATGCACGATTGTGTATGCCCTGATAAATCGTACTCGAACCTGCATCAGGAAAAGATGCAAAATTGCAGCATAAGTACAAAAAAACAACGGGTACCCAATAGGCATCATAGGGCGACTGGGAAAAAGTAAGTATTAGAAAGGTAAAGGAGACTAAAAGTAACTATGGAATAAGCACATAATACAAAATAAGAAGAGAAACTAAAGTAAAAAATGTGAGTGCAGTGAAGGGTTAGTGATAAGTACATGCAGTATCAACTAACATGTATAAAGGAAAGCCACTAACAAAGTACAATACATAGAATTAGGTTACAAGTATTTTATGACCTGACGTGATACGTACCTGGAGCTCCGACATAACCAACACAAGGAAGGACAAATAAGCAAACACAAACTATTAACTAGCTAGGCTAAAAACGCTTACAACAACTGCTCAAATATTATCAAATGGAGATAAAAGGAAACAAACAAAGTGTACTACCAAAAAAACCTAGTTGGTACCTTATTTTATTGGTAGGTACACTCAGGAAACCAAGTGACCCAACAGGTACTCTCCCCGTAAGTCCTAAAGTGTGCAACTCAATGCGTAGAGATGCAATGTAAAGGGGTGCTATAAAAGTAAATATATGCCGGTATGATACCTCTTTGGGATATTCTTGGATCAAGAGGGACCCAAATAAGACTCTAACCATATACCCTTATTCTCTCGTATACCCCTCCCATGGGTTGCATGTCATGACCTAAGGATACCTGGATCGGCAAGGTCCATAGAGGGATAGGAACCCACATGTAAAACCTCGTAAAAAGTCAATTAGTGCCATAGTTATTAGGGACAAAAGGTCAAAACTTGGGCTCAACCAATATATCATATCATAGTGGAACTCAAGTCTAGCTATGTAGGAATAATCCAAAACTCGGTAAAACTCAACTGCCTTCATGTAGGCAATGTCCATAAATCAAGGCGATAGTGAGAAAATAGCCTCAAATGGTGTGAGAAAATAGCTCCATACTGCACATTGGTGCAGTCGTGGAAAATATAAGTACTTATATAAAAACGGCTTCCAGCTATTACGTTGTCAAAATTGGTTACCTTTTAAAATGTTTAATGCATGCCTTGTGCACAAAACCAATCAACATCTAAAATTGTCTAAGGCAGATAACTGGAATCCATAGGATGTCTTCCAAGACAAAGTCATAAAGTATATCCTCTCCAAGGCTAACTACCACCCCGAGCCATAGTAATTATACCAACAATGTCACGACTATCGAGTTGGCACCTATTGATTTCATAACCAAAAATATCTAGTCATGATGGCATCTACAACCCTCCTATGGACAAGCCTTACCCAATAGCCAAGAGCTAGGCATAATAAGCCATACACTCTCAAATACTCTAGTGCAACAAAGAAAAACATAAATAATACATAAAGAATGAAAGCTAGAAGGAAATCATACATAACCCAAATCCCAAATCCTAGTGTCAGTTGTATGTGGATCTACTATACAGAATAAATAAAAGATACTAAAATATGAAGTAACTCCTATAAAAGATAATACAGTACAGGGCCTACTATAGACCAAGTAAAGCAAGCCAGATAAAGGAAACCACGGTCAGCTTAGACGATAAAGCTTACTATAATCTCCACAATCAGCTAAAGCTACTCTACATGATCACGTAGTCTCCAATAACTCTTATCGGTATTTGAACCATGAAAAGAGTATAGAAGTGCAGTGTGAGTACCAAACAAGGTACCCAGTAGACATCATTGGCTGAGTGGTAAAACTAGAATGCAAGTAATAAGGGTAACGAAAGTAAAATAGGTCTAACAGTAGAGAAATGGTAAGACTAATAGATAATCAGAATGGTAAGGTACCATACATGAAAGTATAGGTCTACAAGAACTAAACATTATAAAAAAAATCCACAATGGTCAGTATCTGAGAACCCAAAAATAGAGTAAAGGAACATACCTATGCTCCAGCTCATCCAAAGCCCACTAATCATAATGCAACATATGCATGTACCATGAGTAAATATCGGATAGAGCAATACAGCTAAGTATGTAATAGGAAGTGACCACACAAAACCAACCTCGCGCCCCATCCCACCGGTAAGCATATAGTACATAACAAAACACACCGTGACTCCCCCTTAAGCCCGATAGGGACAAACCATACCAAGAAAAACACACAAGGGCATATAAAAGTAAAGTGGAGCAACATCCTCAATACCAACAACAAGGGACTAACCCTTTCAGTGCTAATAACTCGGGGCCTCGGACACACACACGTTGTTAGTGTCGATAATCTGGGCCTTGCCCTTACAATACCAAAACGTAGGGCCTCTCCCCCTATCAATGCCAATAACTGAGGCCTCGCCCACACAGTGCCAATAACCAGCCAATCAATTATATATAGGAGTCTCAGTTTAAAATAGCAACAATAATATAAATAACAATGGAAATGAAAAGTAAACATAGACTAGGATCGCCCAAAGGCCACCAGCTAAGAACTTATACACCACATTCGTCATGCAACTACTAAACCAATTAATAGGGTTAGTGGCCTTCACACGTCAGGTCAGGATCCAAGCATACAACCCTCTACCCTCTTTTCTCTCACACAGGCCCTCGGGATCCTATAAGGATATTAGTAATAATACAACGATAAACCTAATATCTCATCCCATACTACCAGTAATATAACAAGCACAATTAATAACCTTTTCTACAACACACACAAATAAACTTAGCCTACCTGGATATCCTCAAAAATCCCTAAAGTGAGTACATAATGAACCCGAAGCTCTATCATAATTGATATCACTAAACAAATTATGAATCTAGGGATTAAAATATACAGCAGAAGACCCATATTTCAATAAGCAACCCAGGTCAAAAAATAGGACCCACATCCTGAAATAAAAGCCCTCAGTTCGGGGGGCTCGTGGTCCAAATTTGACAATAAGGTGATAACCAATCAAAGGGTAAAACGTGGTTTAAATAAATGAAATTAAAAACATTTTTCATAACTTAAATAAAAAATAGAAATAACAAGAAATACCCAAAAAACCAAGCACCGCGAACTCCCCTTAGCTTAAAACATAAAAAACTAGCTCCAAAAACCTAGACCTAAGTATAGAAATAAAAAGAAGACGGCTAGAAAATGAAGGTGGAAATCTCCTATTCATAGGCTATAGGAACACTGGGGCACTATTTTTGTTGCTGGGGTGATCTTGCAAGGCCGGCCCCCCGAGCGCATGGGTGATCTTGCCAAGACAGCTCCTTGGGCACAGAAGCAACCTCGCCAGGGTAGTCAAAAGCCCACGGGTGTGATCTATAACTTCCAGTAACTCAAAGAAAATTGGAAAACTCCATAGGGCCTAAAAGGAACATCCCGAGTCAAATTTTAGAAAACTAAAAGAGCATTTTTTTGAGGGAAAAAACCTTACAAACTCAACGGAATTGACAAAATGACCAACCTAGGAAGTTTAAGTAAAAAGGACCCCAAACTCAAAGGGATTAAAGGGAGTTAAACTTAGGACTTTCCACAAACCTACTCAAAATGATCCTGCACACCCTAGGAACAGAACTAATGACTCAACTAGCCCAAAACTTGACATTTCAAAGCTGATGGAATTGTCGGAATCTCTATCCGACCTTCCGATTAACCCAGGCCCAATAATGAGCTTTGGTTGGGCTAAATTTCCACAAAGCAACCCAAATAAAAAACAAAAACCCCAGGACATGAACTTAAGGTTTTCCTATAGCAAAGTCACCATTTTAAAGCTAATAGAATTTTTGAAATTTAATTCCAAGTGCATTTAATACCATTTTACTCTCGAGTTCTTTTTCAAACTAAAACTTCAAAAGAAGGGAAACTGAGATAACAAGAAAATGAGTCGCCAGGGCATTGAGCTATCTTTCGCAGCAAGTGATGAACAACTTGGGAAACTACCAAACAACTCAAAGCATAATAAAAGATAAAAATCAAGGAAATAACCGAATTGGTCATTACAACATCCACCACTACCTAAAGGCTCGATCAGATATGGATACTGCGCCCACATATCACTCTTTGTCTCGCAGCTAGCCTCTTTGACTGGTCAATATGTCCAACGAATATTCACTATTGGAATATTCTTTGACCTGAGCTACCTCACATCTCTATCTATAATTTCCTTAGGCTCCTTAATATAGGCTAGGGTATTCTGCAAATCCTCTTAATGAAGGAAATAGGACAAGTCTGACACATAGCAGCAGAGCATCGATAAATGGAAAACAGGATGAACTACAGCTAACTCAGATGGCAAGGCAAGTCTATAGGCATCCTCTCCATCTTTCTCCAAGATCACATATGGCCCAATGAACTGAGGGCTAATCTTCCACCGTCTTCCAAACCTTATAACGCCTTTCATGACAGAGACTCTAAGAAAGACCAAGTCGCTAACACTGAACTTAAGTGATCGAATCCTATGATCAGCATAGGACTTCTACCTACTCTGGGCTGCATTGGTTTAGTGGTTATGAAGGCCGACTCCAAACCTTATAATGCCTTTCATGACAGAGACTCTAAGGAAGACCAAGTCGCTAACACTAAACTCAAGGGATCGAATCCTATGATCAGCATAGGACTTTTACCAACTCTGGGCTGCCCGCAACCTATCTTGAATATGTTTGACCTAGTATGTAGTATCATAGAGCTAATCGTAACTTTGTAGTCGTCCTTCACAACAACTAAACCAACCAATGGGAGATTTGTAATGCCTTTATATAAGGCCTCAAATGTAGCTAACTGGATACTTGAGTGGTAGATGTTATTATACGAAAACTCCTCCAAGGCCAAGTGTCTTTCCCAACTAACTCAAAAGTAAAAAATACAGGCACGCAATATATGCTAAAGTACCTGCTCAACTATCTGTGGATGGAACACTGTCTCAAATCAACCTCTGCACCCAACTACCTCTGAATCGACCTCTAAAACCATGAGTTGAACTGAGTTTCTGATCATACGTAGTTTTACCTGACGGAAAGCCACTTAACTTGTATTTATTAATCTTGTTTTGAGAGTAATTATATAAAATGTGATGGTTTTATAGGGAATATGTGGAAATACCTAACCAATGTGATTAACAGCTTTTTGCAGGATATTATGGAAATACGAAAGAAAATTAGTGAAGCAAAGGATAGTCCATAAGTAAAGAAGATATTCAAGAAAAAATACACTGATCACGATAGGGATCAATTCATGATCCTTATTGTGATCTGGTTTAACGAACAATGGATGGGCTTGTTTTTAATTAGGCTGATTAAGGGCAATTTAGTCTTTTCACCAACAAGGGCAAAAACCCTTAAGAGGCATTTTTAGAGGCATAATGAAAAGATTAGTTTTGGGTGACAACAAGTATTGACTTGAGGAGGCTATCACCAAGGAAGGAAGGAAACTCTAGAAAGAAAATATCACAATTGCACCAAGGTTGAAGATTGATCATACAATTTACTTACGGTACTATTTAAATATGAACTATGTGTTTAGTATGTATCGTATGGGATAAAATCCTAATTCTAGGGCTTAGGGTTCACACACCATGTATGGATCATAATTAATGTAATGTATTTTATTCCAGTTAATTGATAGTTCTTCTATTTTATTATAATTGTGTTTCTAATTTCTAGCCACTTTTAGAAGTAATCTTATGCTTGTTATGTTATTGAATCTGATAACCGTGTGAGTGAATGGAAATAGGAGGAGTGTGTTTATGTTGCCAACCTTAATCCTAGGAAAGAAATATAACTATCTTAACTAAGACATAATCATGTACTTAGTTGCTTCGCTTGGGTACCTTAGGGAAGATAGCTTAATGTTGTTATGATAAGTGAACAGCACTCTAATTCGACTTAGTTGTTACTTGATTAATTAGGTAGCTAATGGACAATCAACTTAGTCATAATATTAACCCCTGACTCAACAATTGAAGGAAAAATGCCTTTATTTAATGAAAGATTCAGCATGTGTGTGTGAGTAATACCATAGCCCTAGAATTGTTCTAATTCTTGAAGTCATATATTCGTGTTTTATTTATAGCTTATAGTGCACTTTAGTTATACCTAATTTAATACACTATTAAAAATTCTTAATTGATACTTTGGATATAAATCATTACTTAGCTTTGTCAAGCGAACTAATTGAATATATAAGTCCCTGTGGGATAGACAATCCGGCTCGCAAGAGCCATCATATTACTCGTACAACCACGTGCACTTGCGTGTGCGTTCGGATACAACAAGTTTTTGGCGCCGTTGCTGGGGACTTGGTAATTAGTTTACTTGGGATTTATTTTAGTGATTTAGTTTTATTTATCATGCAAAGCATTTAACAGCTTGATCCTAGTCTTTTCATTCCCCTGTAGGTACTATTACAGGTAATCTGGCATGAGACAGAAACTTGGCAGAACCGTTTATGGAACCTAAACGTTTCATCCACTCACAGCGAAGAGCAAGGATATTTCCTCTGTCAAGTTCTAGCATTTTTCTAGATCCACCAATTATAATCGTACCTGCTGAGATGGAGCACCAAGATCTGTGCACGATGTGGCTATTACGAAAGCCACCAATGCTACCTCAGCTATCCAAAAGCCCGCTCTAGGAGGTATATTCAAGCTTAAGCAGAATATGGTGCAATTGTTACACACTAGCGGGCAATTCACTGGTCTCCCACACAAAGACCCCCAAAAACATATTCAGAATTTCTTGGAGATCAGTGATACTTATATTCCTAAAGGAGTTTCTTCGGATT
>JBDJHY010458198.1:0-17590 GCA_039654485.1 Withania somnifera | reverse complement strand
CTTTTTAGTAGTGCGTTGAGTGTGACTCTACTTTTCTGAGGCTTAAAGAGATTCTCCACGGTGCCAGTACTTATTTTTCCAGTTGAGGATCATCCCTACGCGGTCTACTATGATGCTTCAGGTGTTTTCTTGGGGTATGTTTTGATGAATTATGATCCGGTGATTGTTTATACTTCGAGGTAGCTGAAGGATCACGAGTGCAACTACATCACTCATGACTTAGATTTGACGATAGTAGTTTCATGGTCATGGTATGAAGGCATTATCTTTATGGAGTACATTATGAGATTTATACGGACCACCGCAACCTTTAGTATATATTGAGTCAGAGGGAGCTCAACCTGAGATAGCGATGGTGGATTGAGCTCCTGACAAACTATGAATTAAGTTATTTTTTACCATCTGGTTAAGGATAATGTGGTTACAAATGCCTTGATCCAGAAGGCAGTGAGTATAGTAGCTTGGCCTTTATTTTAGTTTCTGAGAGTCCTTTGACTTGGTACGTTAAGTTCTTGGTTTGAAGCTCGATTAGATTGGATTTCTCATCCTTAGAGAGGGTTCTTACTCACGTTGAGTCTAGATCTACCTTATTTGATCGTATCAGACAACGTTAGTATGAGGACTACCGGTTGATTCAGATTTGAGAGGGGGTTTTGAGGGGTTACTTCAGTTGGCTCATATTGACTCTGATGGTGTGTTGTAGGCTCATGGCCTCCTATGTGTGCTATAGAGTGGTGAATTGATTCATACACTCATGCACGAGGCCCATTATTATAGAGATGGATATATTCCATCCATCCAGGTACCATGAGTATGTATTTTCACTTGAGGCAGCTCTAATGGTAGCAGGGTATGAGGAGAGATATTGCAAGGTTTGTGTCTCGGTACCTACACTGTTAGCATATGAAGTTTGATACCCATAGACTAGCTGGTGAGTTATAGAGCCTTCCTATTTCTTTGTAAAAATAGGAGCGAATCAGAATGGATTTTATTTTCAGCCTTCGCAGCACCTCTAGAGTCCATGATTGCATCTGGGTTATCAAGGATCAATTGACCAAGTCAGATCACTTCCTACCGACATACTCATCTTGGGGTGCCAAGAGACTAGACGAGATGTATGTTTACGAGGTTGTCAAACTTTATGGAGTGCTAGTATCTATCATATTAGACCGAGGCACTCAGTTTACTTTGAGGTTTGAGGGGTGAGTGCAGAGGGAGATTGGTAAAGAGGTTGCCTTGAGTACAACATTCCACCCTCAAACCAATGAACATTCTAAGAGGACTATGTAGGTACATCAGGACATATTACAGGCTTGTGTATTTGATTTTATAGGTAGCTGGGGTAGATGCTTGGATTTGGTAGAGTTCTCTTAAAATAATAGTTACCATTTCAACATTCAGATGGCACCATCTGAGGCCTTGTATGGTAGGTGACGCAGATTTCTTATTGGTTGGTTCAGTAGTAGGTAGACCCTACCTTAGAGTTTGATTAGCTTTGTGATACTGTTGGTTGTGTCATTGTTATTTAGGATAGGAATCGTATCACTTAGAGTTGGAAGAAGTCCTACGCAGATTATAGGCTTAGGCCCATGAGTTCAGTCTTGGTGATATGGTTTTCCTACGGATGTCGTCCATGAAGGGCATTATGAGGTTTGATAGATGAGGTAAGCTTGGCCCTAGTCTCATTAGGCCTTTTGAGATCACACAGAGAATAAGAAAGTGGCCTAATAGACTTGTCTTTCCTCCTGAGTAGGCACATGTACATGTTGTATTTGATGTCTCTATGCTTTTCTTCGTGAGTCGGTTCAGCTAGATGACTGTTTAACTTTTTTAGGAGCTAGAGGGCATATTAGATAGAGATGTGAGGCTATTCAGATCTAGAAATATATCAGTGTTGAAGGTTCATGGGTGCATTGACCAATTGAGGAGTCTACCTGGGAGGCAAGCATGATATGCGAGCCTAGTATCCGTATCTATTCGAGCCTTCAAGTACTACTCTTCCTTCAATTTCAAGGATAAAGGTCCTTTTTAATGGAGGATATTGTAATGACTCGCCTGGTCATTTCCTTGATTATCTTCCATTTCTTTGCATGATCCATCTGCTAGTTTCCCAAAGTAATTTATGACTTGTTGGTATCGGTAGCTTGACTCCCTAGAAGCTCAGTTACCTGTTATCTCAATTTCCCTATTTTGAAGGCTTAACCTTGAAATAGCTGAACTTGAGAGTAAATTCTTAGTAAACACACTTTGATTGGATTCCGACAGTTCTGTTAGCTCTGAAATGCCAAATTTAATCTAGTTAGACCTTTAGTTTATTTCTCGGGGTTTTTGATTTGAGTTTGAGTTATTTTGTGGAAACTAGTTCAATCAGAATTCAATTTGGAACCTGGGGTGGATTTTGATGATTGGAGTGTTGGATCAGAATTTTGGTTCTTCCATCAGCTTCAGAATTTCATTTTTTAGCCTAGTTGGGTCATTGATGCGCTTCCAGGGGTGTCCGGGCATATTTTAAGGGTCTTTGTGGAAAGTTTTGAAAGTTGGACCTTCGTATTCGGTTTGTTTAGGGGTCCTTTTTTCTCAAATAACTTTTGTTGGTTATTTTGTTGATTTCATTGAGTATAAAACATGTTTTTCATGAAAGATGCATATTTGTTTTGTTTCTATTGGACTCATTGTCAATTCCAAGCCCTCGTTGGAAAAATTTAGCTGTTGTAAAGAGTCTGCAACCCTAGGTGTTCAGTGCAATCGCGGTAATCTCCCATTCCTCCTTTTAGCACAATTATGATGGGGGATATAATCGCACTAATATGGGTTTCCTGGGAGTTTTCATCATTGCACTGAGAGCGCCGTGATTGTACTGGTTCAACATGATCACGCTATTGCATCACCAAGTATTTAATTGGTAGTTCCTTAAAAGTTTTGTCCCTTTTTTCATTTTATCTCCTTTATCTTGACCCAAATTTGCCAAATTTTCACTTCTAAGCTTTGGGTTGAGTGTGGGGACTTCGTGTGGTGGGTTTCTAGCCTTCTTCCTTGTTTTAGTTAAGTTCTTTTCCCTTCTTCTTCCCTTCAAGCTTGTTCTAGAAGATTTTACGGTGGATTTGTCCACAGGTATGAGAATTGAGTGGTATTCATGGTTTTTTTTGTATAGTGGGGCTATGGGATCTTGGTAATCACTGTGGGGGTTTTGTTCCTTCAATTTCCAGGTGTGTAGCCTGCTTGATCCTCCATTGTTTGTTTTTAAAATATTCTTGTTTTCTGGTATACACTTTGGTTGCCTAATTGAGTACCTTACAGATGTCCAATTGAGCTTATTTTTTAACCATAGGTTCCTGAGCTAAGGCCTTTGTGTCGATGTTTTTTTGTTTATTTTTCAGGCTACAGGGTCTACGGGCCCATTTTTGGTCCCCATTTTCAACCTTTTTTGTACTATGAATTATGGGTCTTAAATTTCACCTTTCTGACCAGTAGAACTTTCTTTTGGTAGTTCCAACCTATTTCAGGAGTTTCTAAGGTTGTTCCGGTAGTACGCGTGCCATGCAGGAGCTTTTCACCGGTGTCCAGGTAGGTAGGGTTACCTACTCTTTCAACTGAGTTTACATTCAATACTTGTTGGATTCTAGCTAGTGTTTGGGGATGTATGAGTAATTGTGTACCTTTCCTTCTCTTTTTGTGCCTGTTTACCCTTTTTTAGGCACGTGTGGGGCTGTTGTTGGCTGCAAGTTGAGAATGGTGTGCCCGGACTACCGGGGGAGGCTGTATGGCAATAATATTAGTGTTGGACTGTTGATTTTACTACTCAGGTGAGATTTTTGCTTAATTGGTGGCTTCTGGACTTCCCTAGAATTCGAGCATGTTTTCTATTTTGCCTTGGTTGTTTTTGTGTGCATGCATTTCGCGGTAGATGTGAACGGGTGGGGCCCATAGTGGTGTTTATTGCCTGGAGGGGTAAAGGCTATTATATATAGAGATTTTCTAGACTTAATCTAAAAATAGGTTTTTATGACTTATTTTTCCACAACCATAAGATGGTATAAACTATTTTCATAAAGATAACAAGAACATGGCTTTTCCTTATACTATATGTACCATGAGGCAATTATATAGGTGGAGTACGGTCTTCTAGAGCAATATTTGGAGGTGGAACCTCCTGTTAGGGGCAGGGCTCTGAGTGTGGACCCAAAGTGGGGATCCCAGGAAGGCGGGATTCCTAGTTCATCACTTGCTGACTAGACCTCGGAGACGGGGTTCCCAATGTTGAATTTCGGATCTTGACTCATGGGCGGGGCCCAAAGGCAATGCTTGGAGGTGGGACCTCTGGGCTTCTTTGTTCTGCTGCATTATTTTAGCTCTACCTCCCTTGCATTCATCTTTTTATCATTTTTGTACCTTGCGGGCTTATGGGGGAAGTCACGTTTGGTATTATTTTCCCTGGTTGTGCCTACCGGTGGGATGGGGTACCGGGTAGGTCATGTTTGTTCCTTTCTATATGTATCCAGTGGTGGAATAGGACACTGCATGGATTTTATTTGTTATAGCTTCTCCTTTACGCTTATG
The DNA here is from genome assembly GCA_039654485.1 of Withania somnifera. Lineage (NCBI taxonomy): Eukaryota > Viridiplantae > Streptophyta > Magnoliopsida > Solanales > Solanaceae > Withania > Withania somnifera. The sequence goes on along the minus strand of JBDJHY010458198.1, from coordinate 13,033 downwards.
CTCCTATTTTCCTTATTTACCTGTTCTACAGTCGATTGAGCTGAGATGGATATCAGTTATGGGTCTCATGAAATCGTGGTTTTAGAAATTGTAGTTACTTTCATTTGGTTTCTTTATAGCTATGTCCTTCTTTCTGTACTATTTTACTTATTTTCTTCTGACGTGTTTTACTTACTCGATGTATCTTACCTTTATGTGACTGAGCCTAGTTGGTCTATGAGGCCTACTGGGTACCCTATTTTGGTGGTACTCATGCTATAACTTCTATTCTATTTTTGTTGTGTAGATACTAGTGAGGGTCATCACAAGAGACAAGATCATACAGAAAAGGTGTGCTAGTGGATTTCAGAGATCACAGCGAGCTCTCAGCTTCCGGGCTAAACCTGTTCTCCAAATGTATTGAGATTTTGCCTTATCTTGTTCAGGGTAGATTGATTTTTTATTTTACCTCCTGATAGAGGGTTGTATATATTATTTTTCGTTACTTTGATGTAGTTGTCTCGATCTTGTCACAGTCACAAGTTCTTGGAGGTATTATGTGTTTATATTTTGCTGTATATCTCTTCCATCTTACTTTACACTGCTTATATTATTGTTGGTTAGCTGGTATTGGTGCATTGGTAGTCGCTCCGAGCAAAGGGGTTGGCTGACCCACTGGTAAGAAAGTAGGCGTCATCTCGATCTGAGTTTTGGGTCATGACATTCCAATTTAACTATCAGCAAATGTTGACTTTGGTTAACTCTCTTATATTCTCAACTTTCAAAACTTAAAAAATAATCCAAAACTCATTTACGTGCCTCAAGACCCAATAGAAGGGTTCAACTAACCCAAAGTCATGTTTCATAACCAATTGAATCTATCGCTTTAAAAATTGAGAACTCTAACTCCAAATAGTGATCTAAGTAAAACTTAACTTCTAAATTATCTCACCTAAATGCATAAAATCAATCCAACAGACCTAAAATCAAATCCAAGAGTCTTCATATACCAAAATCCACATTCAAGAGATGATAGAACTGATAGAATTTTGATACAAATCGACTTCTATGGATTTTGACTAAAGTCAATCATATCAAATTGTAAACCTTCCAAAGTATAAAAATACTTGTATATTTCTCAATCAACCACCTTAGAAACCATGTCACCTATCTTTGTTGACTCAAATACCATAAACAAAACTATAAAGAGATTAAACAATCAAAGTACACGAAAACCAAAAGAACAACCATGAGGGTTGTTACACAATGTCTCACTACAATTTCACAAAATCTATCTCCTTGGTCCTTAAATTCTAAACCTGCCTATCCAAAATAGCCATGAGATCCTTCATAAAATTCAAATTCGGACTCAATTGCACTATGTCCCACTTAATCATATATGAATCATCTGGAATGTACTTCTACAACATAGAACACTGAATGTATGGATGACAATCTAGGTTGAAATGATAGCTCATAAGCCACCTAACTAATGTGACATAAAATTTAAAATGTCCAATGAACCTAGTGTTAAGATTGCCCTTCTTCCTAAACTTCACCACACCTTATTGGTGACACTTTAAGAAACACTAGGTCTTCCTTTGTAAACTCCAAATAACGAGCTCTCCTATTGACATAACTTTTTTCCTACTCTTGGGCATCAAAAACCAACTCTGAACAACCATAAACTCTTCTATGAATCCTATAACAGATTTGTATCAAAATATCAAACCCAAACAACATTGAATCATCCAATTTTATACCTCTTGTCATATAAAGCCTCGAATGATGACATTTGAATGCTAGAGTTATAAATGTGCAAAATATTATAATGGAAATAACTGGTCCCAATGACCACTAAAATCCATCATAAATACTTGCAGTGTATCCTCCAACATCTGAATAGTCCGCATAAAATGTCTATTTGTCTTGGGATGAAATGACATACCTATATCAAATTGAGTGCTCAATCCATGTTGCATAGCTCTCCAAGAATGGGACATGAACTTTGTATCTCGATCAGAAACAATAGATATAGCAAGCTCATGGAAATAGACTATTTGATTGATGTATATTTATACCAGCTTCTTAGATTTATACTTCACCCAGATCAAAATGAAATGCAAAGACTTGGTCAATCTATCAATAACCCCCTATATCAAATCAAATCAGCCCAAGGTTATAGGAAAACCGACCAAAAAATCCATAATGAGTTTCCATTGGGGGATGGTCATCCTCTAAGACAAACAAAACCGATGCTGATGTACATACTTATCCTACAGATAATTCAAAGACATGGAAACAAAATCCATAATATATTCTTCATCTCGCACCACTAATAGTTCTGACTCAAGTCATGCTAAATCATATCCACTCCTAACTGAATAGAATACCTCAAACTATGGTCCTTCTTTAAGATCATTCAAATCAAATCAACCACCTTAGGTACACAAACTCATCCCCCAATTCATTAGACACCCACTTGACCCAGAATCACCTCATTCGCTTCACCTCTGAACACCTTGTCACTAGTGATACATAGCTTGTCTTCTTTAAATTGACTATCTCGAACCTACTCAATCAATAAAGATCGAGCCTCTATACATAGAAAGACTCTCCCATATGCAATATCACCAATTTTTTGACTAAACTCTAGATATCTCTATCCAATGGTCGCCTCTCCACCCGCATCAAATCCAAGATGACCATACTCACTGACTTCTTACTAAGATCATCTACCATTACATTATCCTTTCCTAATGATACAAGACTATCATATCATAATCATTCAACATATCTAACCACCGATGTTGCCTAAAATTCAATCCCACTGACTGAAGATATACTGAAGACTCCTATGGTTGGTAAACAGTTCATAATTCACCCCACATTAATAGTTTTGGCATAAATTTAATAAAAAAAACCACTTCCAACTCTAAATCATGTGTACAGTAATTCTTCTCAAGGGTTTCAGTTATCTTGAAGAATAGATCACAACTTCTCTATTCTGCATCAACACTTCATCAAATCCAACTCATGAAGCATCACAATACACGGTGAAGCACTCATCCTTACCGGACAAAGTCAAGATAGGTGCAAAGATTGACAAATTCTTAAGCCTTTTGAAGCTCTCCTCAAACTCATGAAACTACTAAAAATCCACATTATCCTGAGCTAATAGAGTTAATGTAGCTGCAATAGAAGAAAAGTCTTGAACAAAGATCTGATATTATCCAGCCAACCTAATAAAACTCTGAATGTAGGTAGGTGAAGTGGGCTTTAGCCATCCATGAATTGCCTCAATCTTGGCCAAACAAAATATGAAACCTCCTTAGATATTACATGTACCAAGAACGACATCAAAATGAGCCAAAACTAATATTTTGAAAATTTCGTATACACTTTGCATCCCTCAATCCGTAAAGTACAATCCTAAGTTGAAATACATGAGACACCTCCTTCTTGAAATATACTAAGATATCATTAATAAACACAATCACTAAATAATAAACATACAGATGAAACACCCCTCTCAACTCCATAAATGTTATGTACACTAGTCAAACAAAAAGAGATGATTAAGAACTCATAATGACCATATCAGTCTTAAAGGATATCTTAGGAACATATGATGCCTTGATCCTCAAATAATGTTTAACTGACCTTAAATCAATCTTGGAGAAAACTTTGGCACCATATAGCTGATCAAACAGATAACCAATATGTGGTAGAGGATACTTGTTCTTAATGGTTACTTATTCAATTATCGATAGTCGATATACATCCTCATCGATCTATACTTCTTCTTTATAAAAACACTAGATCTCCCAAAGGAGATACATTAGGCCCGATGAATCCCTTACCCAATAAATCCTACAACTAACTCTTTAATTCCTTCAACTCTGTCAAAGCTATATGATAGAGAGGAATAGAAATAGGCTTGGTGACTAGTTCCAAATCAATGCCAATATCAATGTTCCTATTCGCATGGACACTAGGAAGATTGGTATGAAAAAAATTTGAGAACTCTCTTGCAATAGGAACTAACTCCAAGGAAGTAACACCCACGCTAGTATATCACATAAAATCCAAGTACGACAGCACCCTTTTTCAACCAACTGTTATGCCTAAAGAAAATAAATAACCCTCCTACGATGAAAACATCCAGTACTCCTCCACTCTGCCATATAAATACAGGGTTCGCTAAGGTCATACTCTTGGCATAACAATCTAAGATTGCATAATAGGTTGCATGCAAATCCATGCCTAAAATGACATCAAAATATACAATATCCAACTAATAAAATCTACACAAGAAATGTCTACCAAAAAGGTAACAACATAGGATTACTATACCCAAACCACCAATAAAGAATCACCTATAGAAGTCAATATACAAATAGGTGTAGGAAAGGAATTACAAGTTGGACTAAACTAAGAAGAAAAATATGTAGACACATATAAAAAGGTAGAAATGGGTCAAATGAAATTGTATCATATCGATGGAATATTGAGATGATGCCTATGATAACCGCAACATAGGCCTTTACCTCAGGTGTAGCTAGAAAAGCATAGCACTGACCACGTCTGTCTCTAAATTGAGAAACCCCTCTATCTTTGTCATAATCCATTTGTGATCCACCTCTAGCATCCATTAATACACCTATACCACTCTTTCCAGCTTCAATAGGATATGGTGACGAAATCCTACTAGCCTACCCCTAACAGTCCTATTGAGAATGACCCTGACCAAGCATGGGGCACTATCAATAGAAATTCTTTAACTCTCAACACTCATAAAATCTTTCATCCTGACCATAATGTTGAAACTGACCTAAGGAAATAGAACCTCTTCTATGTCCTAAATACCCTAAGTAGGAACCCCTAGATAGCTAACTTGAGCTTTGATCAATCAAACAACTAAAACCGAATAGCTTCTAACTGAGGCATGTATCACTATCCGAACTAGTTTACTCTACTAATAATGATGACTTTTATAAGAAAATGATCAACCCATAAATGATGTACCACTAAAGCTTCCATAAATATGATCTCTCTTATCACCACTTCTATAAAATCATGATGATTTCCTTAAATATTTCTGGCAGGCTCAACAATCTCTTAAAAATTAACCCTAGTAACCACCATTTGAGATATAGTCAACTAAAGTGTAATAGTCAAACCCTTCATAAACTTCCTAATCTTTTTTGACCCTATGGAAATACTCAACAAGGCATGGCTATACAAGGCATGAAATTTAGTCTAATACTTAGTGATGGTCATGGAACCATGTTGTAAGTGATCAAACTCACTCCTCATCCTCTCTCAAACTACAAGGTATATCATCTCAGAGAAAGCCTCTAAAAATTAAGTCTATGCCAAAGGAGGTGAGAATATGGGTCTACAACTCAAATACAACTTCCACCACTACTTGGACGCCTAGACTATTTTAAAAGTAGTATAGTCCACATTGTGGTACTCAACCAACCCAGGGTTAGGTAAACTCTCTTGACAACCATACAAGTACTCATATGGAAAACCCTTTAGTGCACCAATAAGCTTCGTAGAACCTAATCTAATAAACCTATCAAGCATCTTCTCTAACTCAATGTGGTAAACCATTAATATGGGGAGCCATAACAACAAAGATATGCCCGTAGGGTCTAAAACCCCGTAATCCATTCCTTCTCTAGAGACTAAACACCCACTCTAGTTTATGATCTATTAGGATTTCTAGGAAAAGTCTCTAACTATATCATACCCTTTAATAAAATAGGAATATACACCATGGTTTCTTATAATACTTGGGTGGCTATATAACCTAGTGGAACTTGGTCTAGCCCCACCTCCTCTAGATGGAAGTGTGCATTCAAAACCTTAATCTGTGACTTAAGGGATACTTACCAAGAATAACCTATCACTAATTTCACACCTTGAGCTCTATCCTTACCTTTTCAATGGGAATAGACCTGTCCTCAACCCATAGAAAGAGCTTCAATAGCAAGGTTCGATATCTCATCATCCAATATAGTTAAACCTATCTCATGTCTATCAAGATAAGAAAAGACAATAATCATATTTCATAATTGAATAACCCCCATGATAACAAAAGTTTAAAGTTTCCTAAGAATGTCTATATCCTCCAAAATATAGACACAAATGTCATTGTACCAATCAGCGAAACTCTACTAGATATATTTTTGTTGTACCCATGATATTGATGAATCTAACACTCTGATACCAACTTGTCATGACCGTAAGATCCCAATTTATGATGACACCTACCCTACCCCAACATGGTATGTAAGCCATAACAATAAAGATAAAATAATCCATAAATTGGAAAAAAAGATTAAAAGCTTGAGGAAAACCAAACCAATAAAAAATCCTCAAAAATACTATCACAAAAAAAAAACAATTCTCCCTAAACCTAGTATTGTAGTACAAGATCATCACTAAGTACGAAGATACAAAGAAATACATCAAATTTTGAACTTCATTGTCTACGAAAAGATTAATATAGAATGCAATAGATAGATGAAGTCTCAACAATTCTTAGAGGTAGAATCTTTGAAAATTCTAGCGATGATATATGCTCATAGCAGAAAGGAATAGGAGTGAGTATGCTCCATTTGTACTCAGTAAGCAGCTTACACAGGTATGGTTGAAATGATAACTAAACCTAATAAGACTAACTAAGGACTCCTATACAAAAACAATTATACAATAGTTTATATATAATAATCAAAAATAATATAATATGATATCCCATGAAAAAGGAAATAATGTGCACGTATGAATGATAAAGTGAGAATGATATTTATGATGTAAATGCAAACATGATCATAATAATAATGCATGTCTGTCCTTCTGATATGCACCCTCTGAGCACATAAGCTACTAGGAAGGGACCCATGAGGGATAGCTAAGATATACATATATTGAACTCAAACTTATACTAGAACTTTCGCAATCATAATAGTTTCTTGGACTTTAACAGGGGCTAAAATCATATCACTATCATATTTTCTATCTATCTCCTAGACTCTAAGTGGGACTAAAATTATTTCTCCAATGTCCATCGACATGAACCAAGTGAAAACACGTGATATGATAAACATACACCATCCATAATATGTCATGATATGATTTCTCAGGTCATGATGGCACCTGAAAAACCCTCTTATAGTTAAGCCAATCAGTAGATCAGAATGACTAACCAACCACAACCATAAATAAAAGAAAGTTATGAGGGGGTCCAGAAATAGCAAGCGGAAGAAAATCAAGGAAAATTAGAATAAGAGGTAGAAAAAGGAGATATTTATATGAATACAACAAATCCAAAGACATGGTACTAAAGTACAAGAGATACTATAATAAAGAGTAAAAGGTACAAATGATAATATATAAGTTTTCTACATTCTTAAAACGAGGGGACGAATCGATGAGGTGACTGTTCTCAAAGAGAAAATCATAATGGAACAACGTAAGGAACCATAGTGACACAATCCAAAACATGAGATGAAGGTAAACTCTAATCTCTAAGATCTAAACTCACATATTTGAAGTCCCTAAAGGTATGCACAAGAATCCTACATCAATGATGATAACCCACACTAGGATCTGACCAAAAAAGATGCAGAAATATAGTGTAAGTACCAAATAAATGGGTACCCAGTAGGCATAGTAGGCTAAAAGAGCACACATAAATTATAAAATCAATAATAAGAAAATAAGAGATAGAATAAGATAATGAATAAGTAGAAGAAACAACACAATTAAATACTCCTAGCTATAACAAATGATAAAGAAGCTTAGATAAGGGCTCGAGAAAAATACCTGAGTCCATGTAATAATAACATGAAAATAAAAGAAAGATAAAGGGTGTAGTATTGGTATCCTCATTAAAGAAAAGGGGAAAGAGGTAAACTATACTTTGATAAGCATCTAAATGGAATCACAAGTAAGTATTATCATAATAAACTATAAGATATCTACAAATAATGCATAAGAAACAAATAACATACCTACAATGTCATCAAGCCCCAATACTCTTAAGAGGTACAACCAACTGAAAATAAAGAAAACCAACCCTAATCACAGAGGGTACAATAAAAAAATAATAGAGGAACCAAATGATGAATAAGATATGAATGATGCTAGGTGATACTGTATGCTTCTCCTCTGGGATTCAAGGCTTACAAAGGCAGAACCCATGGAAGTCCAAGAATGTATATATCTACTCCACTGTATATCCCTCCTACGGTGCTCGAAATCCAGATCAGTAGATCCTATGGATGTCCAAAACCATATACCAACTCAAATGACTTAATACAAGGTGCTCGACCCATTTGGAATGAAAATTAGAGAGAGTGTTAACAGTCGAAGCCCAGACTCATCCCAGGAATAAATCTAGTGAAAATAGTAATATCATGTGCCCAATCCCAAACCAGGTCAACGATAAGTTAGAAAATATTGTTTTAGCCTTTATTTCTAAAAATCCTTTATATGACGATATTTATAGCCTTTAAGTCAAATGGTCCATAAAATGAGCCCATAGCCATAGTAAGTCAACTATGTGAAAGTAAGACCCATGAGTTGGAATAGCTTAAAATAATGCAATAAAAGGCATGTTATGTATATTCCACATGAGTGCATAACTAAATGGAATAGCCCTGCACAGGCTCTGAAAGCAGCCTGAACAACTATTCCACAACCTAACCTAAACCATAAGGGAAAACCCATCAACTAGCCTATTCTAAAGCTAACAAGTATGGTCTAAGGCTACTAAATGACCATATCTAAGTCAATACTAACATCTATTATGATAATAAAATGGGGAAGCTAAAAGGAATGAAAAGAAAACAGTAGACAAGGGTAAATGATACCAGCCTAGAAAACCCAACCCAAGGACCAACCCGAGGAATAGCTAACAATCATAGTTATATCTATATACGCTCAGTCTAAAGTTCAGTAAGTCATATCCTACTTGGAGTCCAAAGAATGGCTCTGAATTATTGTGTCATAGCCTGAACTGCTCTGAAAATGGTGCGATAAAGATGTCACTATAAAAATATCAATCTATGCATAAAGATGCAAAGAACAAACCCATATTGCTAGAAGTTAAGGTGAGTTAACATTTGGGTAAAAAATAGTACCATGGACCCCATATTCGACATAAAAAAATAAAAGTTACTGTAGACTCCCAAGCGATGCTTGGAACATATACTCAAAAGATGAGCATGATTGGATAGGATAATAGGTCAAAAATAGCCTAAAGCAAAGAAAAGGTTTAGACATTTTAGAAAGAAAACAATAATACAAATCAATGTCTTATATATTTAAGTAGAGAAAAGTGATCAAAAAACTAATTCTAGCTACTCTAAGATCAAGAAGCAGCTACTAGCAGTCCTAGTCTTCCAAGAGTACCCCAAAATCAAAAGGGAAGAATGAATACCATGGAAATGCAAGAATTTTGAGAGAAAGCTTACCAGTAATTGAAAGAGAGAGGGTCACTAGTACCTTGATCACCTCCTTATCTCAAAGCTACACTTTTCACAACAAAATAAGCTCAAAAGATCAACAAGATTAAAGAGGAGATGGAATTTTAGGCTAAATTTTGGAGGATGAAACATATATGAATTGTTGGCGATCTTTGCACCTACAAAAAGAGGATTGCAGTGGCCAACGAAATGGAATAATCATAGGGACTATGGTCTTCTTCTCCACCTACTTTTATAGTTACAAAAAAGAGTCAGCTGGGAAGACCTTGCATGGGCGAAGAAAGGCTTTCCAGGGTGAAAACCTACCATATAGGCCTTTTTTGTAGGGGAGGCCTTCCCTTTATAGGTGCATCTTTATAAAAGCAAGCAATACACCATATTGGTAGGGACACTAGACACAACAACATAAATATTTCCAACCAAGTTGGAAATGCTCTGATGAAAACTTGGATTAGCTCGGACCCCTAATGAATACAAACTAAATATACTAACCACTTGTAAATAAAATTTCAGACTCAATCGAATTAATGAAATGACCATCCAAGGTCGTTTCACTGAAATATTAACCAAAGTCAACTCCAGGCCAAAATGACCAAAAATCCAACTAAGCCCCTAAAAAGGCCCAGATGCATTAAGAACTAAACCAACAACATACCTAACCCAAACACAACATTCTAGAGCTAATGGAACTATAATATTTCTAATATGATGCTCTGATAATTAAAAGTTGATCAAATTCACACTTACATCCCAAATTTGGATATTATCTCATCTAACATGATAAAACCACACCAAAAGCTCTAACCAAGGATACACTTAGACCTAAGTCCATGTTTTAAAACTAACAGAACCATCATAATTCAATTTTGAGTGCATCTTTAAAGAATATCAACTAAAGTCAATAATTTTCTAAGCTAACCTCTAAAATAGGAAAATTAAGATAAAACTCAAGTGAACTTCCAGGGAACCAAACTAACAGTCCTATTAAGCCAACAATTATTTGAGGAAGCTATTGGAAAGTATAAAATGAAGAAAAAACATGAAAACATAAAAGTGACCAAAAGGGTAATTATATCATCTACTATAAGAAAGGACTTCATCCCTAAAAGTAGAGAGAAGGGTTGTACCCTAAGTCATGAAATACTGACGAAACTAGGCATCTCACTTTTGGTCTCTCTAGCCTCCTCAGTTGGGTGGTGCCTCTAGTAAACCTTCACTACAGGAATCTCCTACCCCTCAGTCTTTGGACATCCTTGGCTAGAATGACCATAGGATCCCCTGCAAAAGTCAAACTACTGTCCAACTGAAATTGAATCCCATTGGTGAACATAAGACTGATTCGATACATAACTCCATAGAATTATCACACGGAAAATTATATGCATAGCTAAAAAGGTTGGAGTCTAATCCAACTGATAAACTACATTACAACATGTTGTAAAATCTTAAACAAACTAATTTTCCTGGAAATAAAATATCCACTCCTACCGAACCTCATCACGCACTTCGTGAGATACCCAAAAACACACGGTCTCTAACACTGAACTCCAAGGTACGAAGCCAATAATTCATGTAGCTCTTCTGCCTACTCTGTACTACCCATAATCTATCTTCAATCACCCAGACTCTATCTAATAAACTGCACACTATTCTATAGCCTGTGATGTAGCCTAATTACCATCAAATAAACCCACAAGTGATCTATATCACTTAACATAAAATACCTCAAAAAGAGCCATTTAAATACTCCATTAGTAGCTATTATTATATGAAACTTTTCTAAAGACACATGATAATCCCATAAACCACCAAAATCAAAAACATAGACCCGAAACATATCCTCTAAGAAGTAAACTAAGTTTTATGGTATTATATAATGTAATAAATAGGTACCTCATACAAATAGACCACTTTACAAAGGTAAATCTGAGCAAACCTCTCTGTACTGTTGGAAGAAAAAACTTGTAGAAAGTGTGCATACTTAGTCAACTGATCAATAATTACCCAAAGACAAATAAAAACCCCCAACATATGTGTGGTATCCCTGCTATGATCTCCATAGTCACTCGCTTCCACTTCCATTTGGGAATGGGGAGTCTTTACATCAATCCACCAAGTCTTATGTGCTCGAAATTCACATGTTGATATTCACATACAAAATTGTTGTGTCTCTCTACATACCCCTTCACTAGTGACGTTGCCTCAAATCTTTATACATCGTAGATGCACCCAGGTGAATAGAATATCTAGAATAAAGAGCCTTTCACAAAATCTTTTGGTTAAAATCAACAACTCTTGGAACATATATGTGGCCCTTAAATCTCAAAACACCATTAGAATATAGTAGTACTACTAGCCTTACCTCTCCATAACTGATCATGAGTGCCCCTCAAATGTTGACCCATAAACTGGTATAATTACATTTGCTTAAGTAAGGTAAATGGGCCATAACAATGGCTAAAATCCTCTTGGAATCCAGTAAGTCAAGTCTAACCAATTTGATTGCTAGGGTCTAAGTGACCAAGGTCAATGACCACCTTAAAATAAAAATGGAAGTAAAAATAACCATACTAACTGCCTTTTAGCTCAAGGCATCTGCTACTATATTTTCCTTGACGGGATTGTAAAAATTAGATATGGAATAGTCCCTCAGTAGCTCAATCCACCCGTCATGACTCAAATTAAGATCTCTCTAACTCAAGATGTATAAAATACAATGGTGGTTGGTGAAAATCTCATAACACACACCATATAAATAATGCCTCCCAATCTTAAGTATGAAGACTACCACCGCTAACTACAAGTCATGAGTGTGGTAGTTGTTCTTGTAACCCATTGATTAGCTTAAAGCATAAGATACCAACCATCCTTGCTACATAAACATATAACCCAAATCAATACCTGAAGTTTTACAATTTACTAAAATTCTAGTCCTCAACTGAAAAAGTCAACACTAGGGTGAAGTAAATAAGTCCTTGAGCTTCAGAAATCCCGCCTCATACTTATCAGACTACTAAAATGGGACATCTTTCCTGGTCAATCTAGTCAATGGTGTTTCAATGAAAAAAAATCCTTTTACAAACCATGTGTAGTAACCTGCTAACCTAATAAAACTATGAACCTCAGTAGGAGAAGTTGGTCTAGGACAATTATGCACTGCCTCAATCTTCCCTAGGTCTACCATAATCCCATCCTTAGAAACTACATGTCCCAGGAATGCTACAAATTCAAGTAAAAACTTGCGTTCTGATAACTTGGCATAAATTAGTTGACCTCTCAAAGTTTGGAGTGCAATCCTCTTATGGAGCTCATTTTCCTCCCCACTTTGTGAGTATAATAGAGCGTCATCGATGAACACTATCACAAATGAATCCAAATATTTCCAAACACCACTTTCATCAAATCCATAAATGTTTTTGGTGACCATAATAAGTCCTAAAAGTTATCTTAGGAATGTTCTCTACCCCAATCCTCAATTTGCGGTATCCAAACCTCAATTCCTTCTTCAAACATATGGTTGCATACTAAATATGATCAAATAATTCATCAAT
>JBDJHY010458088.1:0-11982 GCA_039654485.1 Withania somnifera | reverse complement strand
CATATGGATATGGATAGACGGACATAGATTTTCTGGATAGTTAACATTCATGTACGATGATATTGTTCCTTAGCCAGTGTGAGTTATGTTGGACTGAGCTGTGATAGCTCTATGTTGACACTTGTATGGGTGTGGACTTAGCCCTTAATAGGTTCAAGTTGTGGAATCATTAGTGTGATTTCTCGTATCTCGGGACCATAGGTGGGCTAGGAGAGGATGTACCTTGTGACTAGGGCTTGGTAGCCATCCTATGGAATCCATTTAGCAGACTTAGACCAGTTTAGCCTATTAATTGGTTCTATGCAGCGAGCATACATTAAATATTTTAAAAGGTAACTTGATTTTGACAGGTTAATAATCGTAAACAAATTTCATATATACTTATATCTTCTATAAATGAGTTCATGAGAAGTACAAAGCTATTTTCTCATAGCATTTAAGGTTATTTTCTCACTATCACTGTGATTTTGTATATTGACTACATGGCGGTAGTTGGGTTTTGTCGAGATTTGGATTTTTTCATACATGGCTAGACTTGAGGGTTTTACTGCGATATGATATACGGACTAAGCTAGAGTTTTTGCATTTTGTCCCTGATGACTATGGAACTAGTTGACTCTTGGAATTTTAGCCTTGATGACTATGGAATTAGTTGACTCTTTATGATAATTTTGTATGTCGGACTATATCCTTCCATGGAACCTCTGACCATGGGTGGCTATACCTGAGATATTGCTACTAGCTATGAGTTGCAGCCCGGGGAACGGGTATACTGGAGTAGTAAGGTAAATATACAAGGAAGCTTTCATGGGTCCACTCTTGGAAGAGTCTTTGTATTGGAGAGGGTGTACGAGCACCATTTACCAACACCCATTTGTATTGCATCCTTACATATTGATTTGTACTCTCCAGGGTTTACAGGGGTAGTAACTGTTGGGTTACTTGGTTTATTAGTTTAACCCACAGGCAGTATAGGATGCTGGCCGAGTTTGTTTTCTAGTCAACTTTGTTGTTCCTTTCTGTCTCTTGTAGGTACCATTATGAATAAAATTCTAGGTATGAGCAATATAGTTCTTTATGTTTTTCATAGAAAGAATATCTCTAATAAAAAATACAATTAAAGTAGTACTTTGATATTCCTCCTAGTCCTTCAGATCAACTGAAACTATACTAACACTACCCTTCCTATTCTTTTTACCTAGAGGCACATAGGTTAGATTCTTACCTCACAGCTTGTTTCGATTCTCAACCTTCTCCTCATGTGCCTTTTTCTCCACTTGCTCCGCAGGTGATGGATTAGTTAAGGTTCCAACTTCTAAGAATTTAAGGCATTATATTACTTGATATGAATGATCATGGATGTATGATTCCAATGCAACCCACTCAGTTACTCTGAGCCATCACTTTTTACCTCCTCATCCTCTTAGATAGACTAAAATTTTTCCAGTAGGAAACTCCCAAAAGTAAGTGAAAAGAGTATACTACTATGTGTATCTTCAAGTGTAAAAATTATCCTCATCAATTTCCTTGCTTTACAAAAGCTAGTACATTGGTTTGCAATGAGTTTCTTCATCGGTGAACGTTATCTTTCCTTTCTATAATACACTAAGGTCATGCTTTTTGAAATTGTTTTCCTTCAATCTTAGTGACCTCCCTAGTTGTTGTATTGTTTCATAAATAAGTTTACTTTAAATTATCATATATCCTAATATATGAGTATTTACATCACCTAAGACCTATACAAAGAATGTTCTATGATTCTAGTGTCCAACACATTAAATGGCACGTTAATCCGAGGTCGGAGTAAAATGCTATCAAAATTTTAGTAAGGTTTGTACAGCAATGCAAATTCCTGAAGCTTACTATTTTACAGCTAAAAAATGCCTGCATCGTGAGGCTTATTCACATGGAATTACCTATGTAACACATGACTTTTAACATGGTAAATAGTTCTATTTTATTATATGTTTGTCCTAAGAATTTTGGGTATATTTCATACTTCTAGTACTCATTGTTTAAAGCTCCCTATAGACCTTATAGAAGTAAAACAACTTAGATAAATTTCTTTATTTTTCATGGTCCATGGACATGTTCATGGAAGTCTGATCCTTTTCTTCTTTACATTCGAGGCCCTCCTGTACTCTGCGTTCTTAGTCTCCTCTCCTAGTTTGTGTAGGCCTAACCAATGCATGTTTATGTTTATGATCACTGGCCACGTTTGCAAGGCCCCTCGTCATCTTATAAATATTGTATTTTCCATATTTTTCATTGTTTTTTCCACTTAAATTCTCCTTCATATACATACATATCTTGACCTTATTTAGAGATTTTGGTGGCGTTTTGTTGGGATATTGTTGAGGGATGTTAGGGATAACATTCGTACTTTTATTTGCAATTTTTGAGGTTAGTTTAACACTTAATTTTACATATTTAATTCTTGGATTTTTTTCCCTTCATTTCCATGACTTTGTGTGGCCAATTAGGGACATGTTTGGGGTCCATTTGAGCTCAAATTTGAACAATGTATTATCTAAGTTTAGGCCTACTTCTCGGTATGCTTTGTTTTATTTTTCAGGTTGTGATGCTAACAGGCGCAATTTCTTAACCGTGTTGCATTTGGAAATATGGGTCTTGTTCTTCCCTTCTTGACTCATAGATTATGATTTTGCTAGTTTTGAGTTTCTTAGAGCGTTTTGCAGAAATTCAGGCTTTATGTTTGCATTTTGGGAATCTTTGTCGGCATCTAGGTAGGTTATGACTTGCTTTCTCTTAGACTGTACGCATATGGTACTAATAGTATGATCGGATAGCATATGGGGTTGGGACTTAGGTTTGATCACCTTTCCATGTTAATTATGCTTTATCATCTCTTTATGCTTCCCTGGCCTAGTGTTTGATCAAGTAGTGCCCTACAGGCTATCTTATGATTGGTAGGTGTTGTTATCTCTTTGTTCTTCCTTTGTGTTCCCTATGTGTATGCATTGAGACTATATTTCATGGTATTCTTACCTTTTGAGTATGTTATTAGACCCCAGGCCTTATGAATTATTTGTCGGGGTTGTATTGTTATTGTTTATACATCCCTGATCCTGTTACTTGTGTTGGTAAATGTACCTCTTAGGGTTGGGGTGTTGGAAGAGTTGTGTGCCCTTTGTTGCCAATGAGCTTAGTTGGTGGCCGCTGAACAATTTAGAGGTTATCTTATGCTACCCGAGGTTTGGGTTCGTGTTGTTTCTGGGTATGGAGTGGGTGTTATATGCCATGGTGGGGACTTGTGGAACTTATGCCTAGCTATGATGGGCTTGTTTGAGTTTTTCTATCATTGAGAAAATTTGTGTTACTGGAAGTGAGGGTTTTGCCGATTGCTAGCTATTTTATATGTTATATAGCCTTGTTTGCACCATGCATTGGTTACTTAGGAAGAGTTGAGATTTGATCTGGGTGTGGAATAACTTAAATAATAAACCAGGATTTTTATCTAGTATACCTGAAAGGATTTGTATATACGTATACCATTCGCGATCACTTATGGGTACAAAGATATTTTAACTACCACCTATGCTACTATTATTGGTCGTTTGGTTACATGATGGTGTAATGGCCCTCAGGGCCTTTTTAGTTATTCCTGTGACTATTCAGTGTTTATAGCGCTCCTGTTAATTCCCCAAGTCATTTGTGACTTGATGGGATTTGTAGGTCGATTCCCTAGCAGTTTTACGATTTAAATTTCTTTGAATATTGTTACTTCGGGACTTACTCATCTTATGTGATCTCGATTGTACTTTTCATTGATCACGTTGAGTCCAGAATATCAATTAAATAAAGATTTCACATATGGGTTATTGAAATAGGACTCTATATTTGTCCCATAATTGGCTTAGAACTTTTTGTTGGAATTCCATCTGTTGTACTTGGAGCCATCGCGCTTGTGGGAAACAATCACGCCTTGACCAGACTTTCCCTTTAGCATGATCATGCTAATACCTCACAATCGTGCTGTGCATCTAGAACCATCTTTAATGCAATTGTGCTAAGACAATACGATCTTGCAGTGCTCCTGGAACTTCTCTAAGCACAATTGCAGTGGGAGGACACGATCGCATTATGTTGCGCTTGGGCTAATATAAGTCTAGTTTCAACAGCTTTCCTTCATTTCCTCTGAATGTTTTACCAAAATCTTTCTTATTTTAAGCTTAAACCATGTATAGGATGGAAACAGAATCCAATTCAACCCACATATGAAATCTTTATGTAATCGATATTCCAGACACAACTGGATCGATAGAAAGGACATTTACGGTCATATAAGATGGGTAAGTTCTAAAGTAACAAATTAAAAGAAATTTAAACTATAAAATTGATAGGGAATCGACCTACCAATCCTAGAAAGTCACAAACAACTTGGGGAAGTTACACGAACACTTTAAAAGTCAAATAATTGCGAGAATAATAGAAAAATTCCCCAAGGGTCATTACACAACTGGGGAAATCCCTAACCCAAATATCAAACCCTATGCAAGCATAAGAAAATCGATAATATCACCACCTTCTCTAACTAACGTTTAAGGGAGGCTGGTCAGCAGAATCTTTCAGTCATTTTCCATTTATTGGCTAGTGGTCGTGGACAGTGTTTTTAGATTATCTACCTTTGAGCTTTATTTACCACACAATTTAGTTTTTTTTTTTACTTAGTTGGCTTATGTTGACAAGGATGTGGTGTTGACTTATTCTTGCTTGTTTTATCTGAGCGAGTTCAAGTGACCTTGCCCTTGTTGATGTGGTATTTTATACTAGGTTTAGGCCTTACCATTATCCATGTTGTGGCCCTCTTTCGGGTAATTATTTGAGGGCACCTGGGCTATGATTTTGATTGGCGAGTTGAGTCTTGCTTGTTAGTCCACGGAGGTACCTGTGATTCCCTGTCAGGCTATGGTTTTGTGGTTCAAAGGCTGAGTCCCTTTGTATAGACGGGCCTTACTATATCCTAACTAAGATTGAACACTTTCAACTTGTCCTACCCCTAGTGGTAGATGTTGTTTGTAGGGTCCTTTTATTTCCCATGTATAAAGAGGGAACTTTAAGTGGTGGATCCTAGTGAGGGATTTGAGTTATTTGGATAGTTTAGCTCATAGACGTCATGAAATAGCAGAGTTAGACCTTCTGCTAATAGGTAAGCTTAGTGATTTTGTCGGGAATGGGCAGGTCACCCTGCTCTCCCTAGATCTTGGATTGTTATACTATGATTATACGTTACCCATGACTAGTGTATCTTAATAGGTGGATAGGCATCCTTAGTCCTTTGCTGATTGAGATTTGTCTTACGTTTAGGTCAAGCACTTGGTCCCTTGTCTTAGTAGCATTGTGGATCCGAAGTTTCTTCCTTCTTATGGGCAGATGCCCTGTTATATATAGTGATCTTGCTCAACTATGAGCTATTTGGTAGCTCTAGATTATGACACATGTTATCTATGACTTCCATTGGTTGGCTCTAGAGGACTAGAGTGAGTAGTCCTATGAGTAGATGACTCTTACTTTCTTTTAATTTTATTCGATATCAGGTTGATTTCCAGAGCAGTGTTATCTTTACCCTTTGCCCATGACAGGTTTAAATGGGGTTGGCTATTATCTCTTGGGTTTCCTCGATCGTGTTTGCTTTATGTTGGTCTTTGTACCTGCCGACATATAATTTTAATGTAAATATGGTGGCTTTTTAGTGATGGATTGAGGTTGTGGTATCCCAGAGGATTTCATATGCTCAGTTATGTGATTTATTTTTTGTCCTAGTCAGTTGATGGGGTCGTACAGGCTTGATCCTCATGAATGGATATTCATGTGGTTACTGCTATAATTTCTTGTGTTTGGGCCAGTGATTAGTATACTTCAGTTTGTGATCTAGTTTGTGATCGTGTTCCTTGTATGATATTTGGGAGGCTTCTAGGTTCTGAGTTAGGGTCACCTAACCTTAGAAAGTTATGAGTGGTTGGAATTCATCCTTGTTCTCGGTTTGCGATGAACATCAATTTTGTCTCAGGTCATGATGGCGTCTACAATCCTCCTATAAAAAACCCTAACCCTGCAGCCCGGAGCTAAGAAAAAGGGCTATAAGCTCTCAAAACAACCAAAGCATCAAGGAAGCATAGATAATACATAATAACGGAAGCCAACAGGGGAATCATACAAAACCCATATCCCAAAACCTAGTGTCAGAGGCATGTGGAGCTACTATACAGGATAAATGAAAGATACAAAATACAAGTCTCCTATAAAAGATAATACAATATAGGGCCTGTTGTGGACCAAATAAAGCAAGACAAAGTCAAGGAAACCACGATCATCTCAGAAGATGTGTTTTAGATGTCCTTTCAATTCGAGTCCTAGTTGATTTCCGGTTGATAGATTGATTTTGATGATTGGAGTTCAGATAATTACCTTGGTTATAGTTTCAATTCAAAATTAGGGTTGGATTTGAAGGCAAGGTCAAATGCTATTTGTGATACCTTGTGTTGTGGATTGTTGATTGGCACGAATTACCTTTTTGAGAGGTTTTTAGTCTATTACAACCTAAGGAGCTCATAGTTTTTGGGTCTCTCTTATAGGATTACGTTAGTTTCTAATAATATGTT
The DNA here is from genome assembly GCA_039654485.1 of Withania somnifera. NCBI lineage: Eukaryota > Viridiplantae > Streptophyta > Magnoliopsida > Solanales > Solanaceae > Withania > Withania somnifera. Next base: position 5,359 of record JBDJHY010458088.1, on the reverse strand, counting down.
ATGGGTAGGCAATTTTCACAAAAATCTCTCTCATTTTAAGCTTAAATCAATATATTTGGAGTGTATTGCTTATACAATGAGTCTAGAATGTAGATTGGTTGGGAGGGAATTATACTAGTGATTAAAGCTTAGCATCTATACCCTGATTTAAGTTGGTACTTTAGAGTCTATCTAGGTAGGATGATTATTCATTTTTTACCTCACGTGTTGCGTCTGAGCAGGATGTGTATGGCCATTTGTCCATGGACTGGTTAGTTTATGTTTTACCGGAGGTGTTGCATATAATTAGGGGGTGTGTATGGCCACTTGTCCATAGATAGCCTAGTATGGCTTTGTTGGATAGTTAGAACCTTATATGATGATATCGTACCTAGCTAGGTAAGGCTATATTGGGTACTTAGCTACCTTATGTGATGACATATTACCCAGTCGGATATGGCTCTGCCGTATAGTTAGTAGCTTTGGGTCACGATATCATGCCCTAGCCCACTTCGAGTGTGGGAGTGAGTTGTATTAGACTAAGCTATGATAGCTTTGTGTTTTCTCCCTGTATAGGTGTATGCTTAGCCCATAACAGGCGCCCTCTTGGAAGTTGTGGCATCTTTGGTAAAATTACTCATGGCTCGGGACTGTAGTTGGTCTAGGAGAGGATGTACCTTATGAATAGGGCTTGATAGCTACCCTACGGATTCTAGTTAGCATCCTTAGGCCAGTTTAGCATATCGATTGGTTTTGTGTAGAGAGCATGCATTAAAATTTTTTAAAGGTAACTTGGTCTTGACATGGTAATAACTAGAAATTGATTTCATATACACTTATATATTCCATGATTGCGCTCATGAGTAGCGTGGAGCTATTTTCTCACACCACTTGAGGCTATTTTTTCACTATCACTATGATTTATGGATATTGCCTACATGTCGGTAGTTTGGTCTTATTGAGAATGGATTTTTTCCTACATGGTTACACTTGAGTTACCACTGAGATATTATATATGCGTTGAGCCTGAGATTTAGCCTTTTGTCCCTGATAATTATGGTACTAATTAAATTTTATGAGGAATTTTGTACGTGGGATTAGATCCTTCCGCAGGCTAGTCGACCTGGGTCACTATGTCGTATGCATGTTGGGGGGGTTATACTGAGGTAGTTTAGGTAAGTAAATGGGAAAGATTTTATGGGTCTACTTCTGCAGTGTCTTGTATCGCAGAGGGTGAGTACGGGTACTATTTACTTTTTAGCACCCCTATGCATTGCATCCTTTTATGCTCGATTATATTCTCCTATTAAATTACTTGATTGTCTGATTATACCTAGTGATAGAATGGGGTGACGGTCGGGTTTGTCTACTAGTAGACTTTGTTTGTTCCCTTCTATCTCTGATAGGTATTATTCGTGCATGTGTTGTATTTTTTGTTAACTTATCTTATTGATGGGTTTTTAGTCTCTTGTTGGTACTTGCTTATAGTGATTATGTTGGAAATCCAAGTACGTGACGCATTGGTCGTGTTTTTTTTATGGCCTAAGTTTTATGTGTGGCACCCTGATAGTGACTTTATGTCATCTTTGTTCACTACTACTGCACATACTGATAATTGATCCATTATTGCACTTATTAGCTATTACTGTAGTTATCCCTTTTGTGTTGTACATTATGTGTCGCTGCCCTATTTCAATCACTCTTTACCTTGCTTATGCTTGTTTTTGCCTAGTCAACCTATGATGTCTACTGGTACTTGTTGTTTTTGGTACTCATGCTACACTTCTACATCTTTTCCTGATGTGGGTTTTAGTACGAGTCATCATGGCGAACGCGATCATGCAGACTGGCTTGGTGTTGTTCAAGAGACTCGGTGAGCAATTGGCATTCATTTTGGCCAATCTTCCTTCTATCTCTATAGATGTTCTACATATAGTCTGGATAGCTATGTGGTAGTTTACCATATTGTGGGTTATATTTTGTACGTTTCTGTCTATAGATGTCTTACAGCAATGATACCAGGTTTTAGGGAGTCCTGTTCAATTATGTATCTTTATTTTATACTTCTATTTCATCTCATCATCTCCTTCTTCTTTTCTTTTAGGGTTCTTGAAGCTGGCCCACCGCTACTTGCTCTGGGATAGAGTTAGGATTGTCTACAAGTGACATCTAAACGTTATCACAACTCATTTCTCAGGTCGTGAAAGGTGGTGGTAGACTAAGATATGGTACTTATCATGGACTGATATATGGAACCTTATTTGGACTCAAGTGTGTGGCTTTGAGAGAATGATGGATCAAGAGTGACATGACCTAAACTCGAATGCATAGCCTCGAGGGATAGTGAGACTAACGAGACATTGTGATCTAAATGGATTGAGTATGATCTAGTGCATGTAGGAGCTTTGTGGGTGCACCCATAGTCTCCCACCACAGGCCCTGCCATTACGGATCAGATGGATATCAAAGGAAGGGTATACAGTGGAGAAAGGGTATATGGTGCAATCTCCCGTTTGGTCCGGCCTACCAAACCTTGATCCTAAAGAGTGGCATATGGTGTCCTTCAGTTACTTCCCTGGTTACAACCCCTTTGTATTGCATATTTATACATATGTTTGTACCCTTTGTACCTAAGAAGGAGGCTATATTGGGTTCTTGGATGTTCTGTTTGTTCCTACCGGCGGGGTGTGGCATCATGTAGGTTTTGTTTCCTATATAGTTATATTAAGTGTACTTACTAGCAGGGTCGGGGACTAGTTGGGTTTTGATTGTTGCATTTTTATGTTTACCTTATCTCCTTGATTTTTGCCTTGATTGTTCATTTGTATTGCTTTACTTATTCTAGTTCTTTGGTAGTTCATGGCCTTGACTTAGCTGATTACTGCATTAAAACACATGTATGTGTCGTGCTATTGTAGTCTTTACTAGTACTTAAAATTTCCTTTGGTTCACATTATTTAGTTGGTCTTTGTACATTCTTTCTCCTTATAACCAGATGTGTCACATGTTTCCTTAAGTTGTGAATAGTAAATTTATTACCTTAGTAGCTTGTTTTACCTTACTCTTTTGGTTTGATTGTATTTCTTTCCATTACCAATGCTCTATTGGTGGGTCAAGCGTGTACTACCTCTCCCTCTGTGATCAATCTTCGAACCTAGCTTGTATCTTAGTTATGGCCTTATTATATCTCCTCCTTGATGATTGTATGTCTTATTTACCGATTGGATATCTTCATAGTCTTTACTTGCACCCTTATTGTTGTTATGTCCTTATATTTTATTATTGTTCTCGCTATTGCATTATTTGTATCTTATGCTCACCCAGTCATCCTCTAATACCTACTGGGTAACTATTGTTGTTGGTACTCATACTACACTTCTGCATCTTCTTCTTGATGCAGGGCATAGAGTGGGTTATCATTGAGGGTGTAGCTCATGTGGTTCAGATTTTAGGAGTCCTGGAGATCACAGTAAGCTCATGGAGTTTGGGCTGCCCTTCTCCATCCGCAACAACTTCTACCTCTACTTGTAGTTGGAGACAGTTTATGTTTTTATTAGGTATAGTTGTTGTACTCTATTTGTATTGAGATTTCTTCTATATCTCTTATACCAAATCTTAGGGATAGTTGACGTTGTGGCATTTATATTATGTCCTTTTCTTCCTTTTTCTCTTATGGCTTCCTGTGTGGGTATTGGGGCTTATTCCATTGCTTGCTACTCAAGACGAGGGGTTTAGAATTTTCTACCGATGGGATTTGGTATATATCATCTTGACTCAGATTTTGGGTTGTGACACTATTGAAATTATATGTCTTTTAATGAAAAGTAAAATTGATGAAATTGTGATAGAAGCATGAAACTTGATAAGTTTTGCATAAATTGAAAAATCTTTGATAGTAAAAGTTATAATGCATGAATTGATGATGTTTTCAAGATAAATCTTAAACTTGAATTGAGTATTAAAGTGTAATGAATTACTTGACTTTCTATGAGGTTCTAAAACTAAGTGTAAAAAATGTCTAATTGAGTGTTTTATGATAATTAAGCCCAACTAAGAGTATTGGTGTTGTCAATAATGTTATAATATTTGAATTACAAGTTTATGAAGAATGAGCATGATTATTAAGTAATGGGTCATTATCTATAGGAGAGATTTGTTACCCCAAAGAGGCTAAAAGGGATTTTTTTGCCCAAAGAGGCTAAAAAAGGATTTGTATTTTGGTAAGTTGGTTCCTCTAAGATGAGTTCCATTGGTCAGAAGGAGCTAAGAAGTAAGAATTTAATGTTAGTGAAAGTTTTTAGGAGGAATATTAGAACCGAGAGGATTTGGGTCAAAAGCTCTTATCTCATTACCTATGTCGCCAACATAGGAAGGATTTTATAGCCCAGGTCGTCCTTATTTGGATTTTGATTAGTGGATGTAGGAGAGAATTTTTTATTTTTTCTACCTACAAAAGGTAAAGAGATCCCATCCAACATGGGGTACTTCATAGTTAATTGCACGAAGTATGTCAGTTATAGAAACTTGCAGATGATGTTAAATGTCAATTTGATGTAAGAAGACGATTAATAGGTTTAAACTAGGTTCTTTTGTCTTGTTAAAACTATTAATATCTAAAGATATTTTATTGAGTTCTTATAATACTCTTGAAAAGTGATGTTTTACTAAGTTTAACTTATAGTCTTAAAAGATGAAGTTTTATATTATAAACTGCTAGTTTGCATAACTTTGCATGTTGAGATTGTAGCTCGGAGTTAGACTTGCAGTTTTCATAACCAAATGATGATTAATTTTACTCAATTCATCAGTCCATTCTTTATGAAGAGTTTTAAAGTTCTTAATATCTAATAATTTAAACACACCCATTTTTTTAGTATTAAATGTGTCAGCATTATAGTGTTAAATATAAAGTATGTCAGTATCGCAGTAGTGTTCATCTTATGTCAGTGAGGTAGTGGTTAGTTAATTTTTTCCAGCATAGAAGAGAGTTGAAATTTACTAATAAATGAAAGTCTTACATATTATTGCTTATTGATGTTGAGAGTTAGAGTCAGACTTGTTCATACATTGCACAACTTAGTTCATGGTTTGTATAGTATTGTTTAGCATTTTGATATAGCATGTTCGTGTTATCTTATTGCACTCAGTACCTTCCATATAGTGACCGCATACTCTGTACTATATGTTTTATGCTATACAGATCCAACCGGCCTTCCGCACACTCTCTATTGACCAAACCTACAGATCTAGGAATAGAAGTGGTGAGTCCTTATGATTCAAGGACTAAATTATCCAGCTATATTTAGTTTTTAGATCTTCTGACTTAGTACATTCATTTTTATTTGGAGGCCAGATAGAGACTTGTTCTAGTAGTTAAGTA
>JBDJHY010457875.1:0-17592 GCA_039654485.1 Withania somnifera | reverse complement strand
AGTAAAAAGGCCAATTACTTATATTATCATTAAGCATATTATGAAACACCATATTATCCAAATATTTCTTTAGCCTCAAAGGCTTAAATCAATCGGTGATACATTCCCAACCCCAATGCACTCTCATCGGAGCCTTAGGCTCGGTCTCTCGTGCCATAAATGCACAACATATCAATAACACATAAGTATGTCATCATAAACATGTAATCATGATATAATCATATCCTATGGCCTGCACAGGTATATAAAATCAAGCAATAAACCTCGGATCCCATATCAATCTGGTGCCAACATATCAATAACAATATCGAATGCATGAAAGAATGATACAACGATAATAGACGGCCTAGCTACCCAACCCAAGGATGCTATTCAGTACGATTATTAAAGCTATAAACCCAGAAATAACTCAAGAAGCCTACCCGTCGTCTGATGACAAAGCTTTGCAAAAACCACAAATGTTATCCCTCATAATTCCAAACGAACTCCAAACGATCTAAAACTAGTGCCAATAAATTCCACAACTCAACACAAGACTAACGACACAATTTAAAATGAATTCCGGACCGAGTCCAAAATCAGGCCTAAAATGGGATTGCAGGGCCCCCTTGCCAAAATCAGAAACAAAATTCACCACGAGGTTCCCAACGCTGCCAGGAACCCATACCTTAAATTTGAGCTTAAGTAGAGCAATAAAAGAACTTCAAATCAACCCACAACGAATTGGGTAAAAGGGGTTTGAATAATAGATAAAAACAATAACAACGCTAGAATTTGGATGAAATAGAGACTCTAAGAGTGACATACATGCTAATAAAGAAGAAATAAATAAAAGAAATCAAGTTGCGGAATGATTTCTTCAACCCTAGTTCATAGCCAACAAAGGAGAAAGAAACTAGAAACTAAGGAAGAAGAAGAAAGAAAGGAAGAAGAAAGAAGAAACGTACCAATTACGTATATACATGAAGAAGATTGATAATCTCTTTCTTAGACTTTGAATCATGTTTGGGGAGAGTTTTGTGCTCCAAAAATGGGTGGGACGAATTATTTTGATGAATAGAAGAATTTGGGGTCAAAAGGGTTAAAAACTGATTTTCGGGACAGAATTAACGGGTCATGATAAGGATCATGTCGTGATCCTTATCGTGATTGAATTCCAGGTAAAGCAGTGAGTCTTCATGATAAGAAGCACGTCGTGCATCTTATCGTGATTGACACTTAGGCTGCATATATTTTGGAAACTCAAATAGGTTCTCGGGATTGAAACGGAATCCAAATTTGACAAAACTTATACGTTTTTTGAGTGGAAAACATATTTCAGACTCAACGGAATCGACGAAAATGGCATAGGAGGTCGTTTACTCAAGATTACCCCTCAAACCCAAAGGGACTAAAGGCGCATCTCTCCGCCAACACCTCGAATTTACAACTGCATGCAAGAAAATTAAACCAACACCTCACCTAGCCTAAATTCATCATTTTGGAGATGTTGGAAGTGTCAGAATTCCAATTTGACACTCCGAATATCGAGTTTCCATACAAGCTCCACTTTTAGGCTAAAACTTAAACAAGTTCCACAAATTCGCATAACTTGCAAACGAAACCTCCAAAACATAAACTTAAGGTCAATCTCGACTTTGTTTGGCATTCCAAAGCTAACGAAAATGTCAGAATTTAATTCCAAGGTCATCTTGAAGGAAAGTTGACTTTAGTCAATGAATACTTAACTTTAGGCACTAAAATAGGGAATTTGAGATATTTCTCGACTGAGTCGCCAGGGATCCTAACTATCGGTCCCAGCAAGTCATAATTGACTTGGGGCAACTGCTGAAATGCTCTAAGATGTAAAATATGGCGTAATTATCATTAATAACCATAAGGGTCATTACTGTAATGTTTCTAGAACCACATGATGAGGGGATAACCATTCCATGATCAAAATCAATCATATCTAGAGCCACAAGATCAACCTGAGTTTCCAACCCTTGTATAGTCATAATACAAGCTCAGTGAATCCGATCCACCACTATAGGCTACCTACAAGAGTGGCCACACTCACAGACATAGGTAAAGGCTCACACACAATGCCTAAATAGGGGCGCAAAGTACACTGAAACATAGCAATACCTATACTTAATACCCCTTAATATACCATTTTTACCTACGATACTAAGAAACTTGAAGCTACAGAGAGCTTTTGGTTCCAAGAAATCGAAAAACGAAAGCTTAAGTACAAAATTTAGTCTTGTAATAATTTTTTAAGGTTAGCCAAATATGTATAGGTGGTACGCATGCACCTGTATATATTTATGAATGTTATTTAAGGTGTTGCCATTAAGTCGTACAGTGGCTACCATGTGAAGTATTTTTTTTAATATTTAAATATTCAGGTATTATATAGACTCGTTACAATAAAATTAAAATATTTTAAATGTATCAAAATTAATAAAATAATATTTCTAATAAAACCTATCCCTTTAACTAATAATTTTCAACATAATTTGATAGTCTATCTCCGATAAAATATTAATAACTTATAGTTTTTTACAAAATAATGAGGTAAGAGACTAGATTATTTTGTAAACTCGTCAATAATTTAGGAAGATGCTAAACTATAACCTTTATTTTATTATGAAAAGGTACATAATTATTATTTTAATTAGTATAATTTAATTTAGTTGTACCACACTGCAAGTAAAAGCCTATGAGTCGAACCAAAAGTCCCTCTAAACTAAGTTCACGTTTCAGAGCTAACAAAACTGATGGATTTTACTTTTGAACACGTTTTTGAGGAATTTATTCTCGAAGCATCCAATTTCAAAGCTAAAACTCCAACTGGGGAAATCGAGATAAATACGACATAATTGCCAAAGATCCGAATTACCGATTTCAGTAAGTCATACATGTATTGAGATAGTTATAGGAATTCTCTAACCACAAAAAAGTCACAAAAATATATAACCCCGAGGTTCATTACACTAATAAGAATTTAATAATTATGTCAAATCAAATTTAACTGCCAAAGATAGGGCAATCCTGTTACCTCAACCCTTAGCTGGTAAAAATTGGGTGTCATGTCATTATCAACTCTCATAAGCCCAGATTTATGTGACAAAAATCCAAGAGCATTATCAAAATCAAGGATAAATATGGCACAAAAATAGTGAATTAATTAACAAGCCTTCGTACTGGCAAACTATCAATCATAACATAGAATCGTGGAAATACAGAACACACACGGACATGATCGTCTATTAAATATAAAAACACAATGATTAAACCAAGGTCTCTCAAAGGCACAATTTGAAGTAAGGAACCAAGTATAAGATAATGTATCAGGGGCACCATAAGGCCATATTAATCATTATTCAAATAGAGAAACAAGAAGGCAAGCATTTATCCATTTTTATTCCTTAGTTTGAACCCTGCATGCTTGTCTCTAATGTCTGGTGAACATTCATCACTTCACCCACTCGGACCCCCCCAAAAAAATCTATATTACTCCCATTTAAAAGTAAATAAAACATAATAAGAATATTACAATGCTATGTAAAAGGGTCAAGCCTCCACTTTCCTTAATGAGAAAATGATCAAGCGAGTGCTGGCATTGCGCCTCCAACTCTGAGAAATCTATTAAATAATGAATTTTCTCATAAAAAATGACAAATAACACCCATATATAAATCCCTAACTTGATTCAAAATAACTCCCAAAAAGCAAGCAAAAACTACTTTTTGAAATTTGGGAAGTTTTCATGAAACTCAAGTCATTCATAGCTTACGGATTTTAATATCAAGTTTAAATGAAAAATCGATTTCACTTTGATATATCAAGTATCAATTATTTATAAAATTATCGTTTGTAGATTCCCAAAGTAATTCTTGCAAATCATAAGAAATAAAGATGAACTCATGTTCAAATACCCATAAATAATAGGTATTTTGGTTGAAAATTGTACCTTGAATCTTTGAAACTTGTTATTCAAATCTTCTATATAATAAAAATATCATATAATGTGATTAAAATGGGTTTTGGAGTATGAAAATGGGTCTAAAATTCGAGCAAGTCTTATATATAAGCTAGGGAGTATGTAAAAGTTACTAATTACCCTTCGTTAAAAAGCTCAAAAAAAAAAAGAACTTGGCTTAGTATGGATGCACAGACAGGGGAACGGATCATGCACCCTAGGTATGGTCCATACCTTAGAATGGTTAGGTATTTCATGGCTCACACAAGACAAGGCACGAGTCATGCACCCCATGTACGAGTCATTTGGCTCCATTTTCCAGATTTGGCTCTAACTTTCAAACGTACTTTCAAAACTCATCCGAGACCCTATGAACACAAACCATATATCAATTTTGAATGTAAACTACATTACAGACCCAATGAAATCATCAAAATTGTAATTTGAGATCTTTGTGATCCGATATTTCCCATTATCGGTAAAATACAAACTTTACTCTAAAGTATCAAACGTATTCAAAACCTATCAAACACTATCCAAACCTTATTTTAGAAAAAATAAACCTATTAAATCCATTCGAATTGGAATTTTAATTCTAGATCTCGATCACTAAATGTTGACCAAAGTCAAACTTTGGCATTAAAGCTCAACATTATCCTATCAAATAAATTATAATCAACATGAAAAGTATAGAACTAACAATAGTCCTCCTAGACCTATTTCTATATTATGGAGCTAATACAACTGACATAATTCTATGTCGAGACTCAAAAATTCAAATGAGGTCCCAAAACTCAATATTTCAACATAAAGGCCTCCAACCACTAAGGAGTTCTAAAAATTCACAACTTTTTTAGCTCTGGTTTCAAATTCAAATTCAACTTCCAGAAAGGTAAAATAGAAAATACTAAAATTAACCTTCAGAGTCATTACGAGACATGACATAATAAGGAGCTCAATTTTATAAATTTTTTTGCATCCAGCTATGTTACTCAGACCCTATAGGATTTCGAACATCTAGACATGTTTTGTAGTTATAAATAAGTATAAATTTATGTTTACCTCGGAAGGATTATTTAATACTAAGTAGACAGAGAATAGTGTCACCCACTAGCTTTGAGGTTGACACCCTAGTCCTAGAACTACATTGCCAATGTAGATTAGCCCTCAATGCCCCCTTTTAGGACCCTTATTTCTTAGCTATGATTCTAGTTGTGGAAGGTTAGAACCCCTTTTTTCAGTATAAGAATTATTATATTGGACTTCATATTGCTCGCATAGTTTATATTGGTCAAAAGAAACTCCCATAGTGTAGTTAATTTTATAGTTTTATATTTCATATAATTTCTATAACATATTTCTTGATTTTCATCTTATCTATGCATGACCCAACATTTTCTAACAAATATGATATCTCATAATTTTCAGATTGTACTTTATGCTTTCATCTTTCAGTTTTTTAATTCATATTTATTATATTATGCTCGACTATTATAAAACATTTATAACATGATTTTAGATATATTTTTTCTTACACACTGCTCACATACTCAGTACATTATATATTACTGATGCATAATTTTTGCTTATAGTGTCTCATAATGTAGATCTCATCCATCCCTACACTCAAGGATAGTTGGGGCCTATATCTCTGTGATAGCAATTGGTGAGTCCTCATTATTATGGGGACTAATATAGCTCTTTTATCTTTCAAATGACGGCTTAGTTTTTTATTTTAGTAACTTGAGTCTGTTGGGGGTTTGTCCCGACACTCATTATCTCAAAGTTAGAGGCTTCAGGCAAGTATTCAATTATAGCTGGTCCTTTTCTTATAAATTTCTATCAGACATAATATTTTTAGCTTACAATAATGTTCTTATGATTTTTGGTTAAGTTATAATCAATAGTAATCAATATGTTAAAAATTAATCTTTCACTCAATTTATGTTATGATTGTAGTGCATGCATGATACATAGGTTAGCTCATGTCTCTAAAGGTTTGAGATACTGTATGTCGTCTAGGGTGTAGACCTACGACAGGACAATTAAACTGAAATTTATGTTTCAACTGCTTTAAGGTTTAATATAGGTGTCACGTGGTCTATAACATCTCAAAATCTTTCTTAGTATAGTGAATGGGTGTTTTACATGTTAAGTTTATTTTTTTGGTCTTATCTCCTTTTGATTGATCAAAATTATAGTTTAAATGCATTTATAAGCATAGTGCCTCAGTAGTCTTCGTTCATGTTCCATGGAATCTTTATCATGGTATATGATTTATGATAATAATAATAACAAGATGATTAAGTGCAACTCTGTTATAAATATTAGGCTATGACTTGATAATACTGAACATAACTATGATCAATCTATAAAATTTGTAGGTATGGTATGATTTTCATCGTTGATCTGCTTCCTATTGTGTTTTATTTATTGACAAATTATTTTCTCTCAGTTTTATGGACTTCAAAATTAATGCTAGCTTTCTTCCCATGTTTTTTGGGATAATATGTCTGGAAATACATCTTGGTACCTATTATAAAGTGTTTTGAGTGTCCTTTAAGGTCATTTTGGGTAAGGATATGAGCTTTAGAAACTGTCTGCCCTTTCCTAGTTCGCTGTTTGTCTCTACCAAAATTTATAATAATGGGATTCACATGGAGTGCCATGTTAGAACCCAACTCAACAACTGATTGTTAAAATATGTTGTGTGTGTTTTTATTTACAAAATTATTGAGCATGTTCCAGTCCTAGCTATGATTCTAAAGTTTAAATGAAATCTGTGAAGCATGGCTGTGTGGTAATTTATTACTCAAGGCATTTTATGATGCATGACTTAGTTTTTGTCTTTGATAATTTGTTGGGTCCTTCGTCTATGTTATAATATAAAAAAATTCATAAAGGACATCAGATCCATTTCCACCATCTTATTTGGATCGAGTCAAAACTCAAGGAAGCACAGTTCGAAAAGAATAAAAATGGAATAAGCCATACGTTAAGAAGAAGAGAAAGGAAAGTTAATATACCGGAAAGCCAAAAAACAAGGAAAAATAAAAGGCGCTTAACCCTGAAAAGGCATTTGGTAATCTTTTTTGGACATTTGTTGTTCTATTTCATTTTCTTCTTCCAAGCCCTTCAATGAAAGCACTCACTGAGTTACTTACGGAATCTCAGGGGTTTGGGCCTAAGTTTCTTGACGTGACTTCTCCTTTATTATTAATGTTTATAATTAATTTTGGATATGTGTAAAAATTCTTAACATTTTTTCCTTAGTTTAGTAAAACTTCTGATTTGAGTACCGTGTATATTTTGCAACTCAACATCATCAATTATCAAATCAATTTTTTTGATCATTAAGTTAATTCTTGAAATTTTCACTCAATCTGTGCTTTTCCTTTGATTAATCATCTTAAAATCAACATGCTTTTTTCAAAGTTAGTCAAATTAGCAAAGTTTTAAAATGACGAAATAACCGCAAGTTAGGGGTACCTTGAGTGCTTTAAAAACCTTCTCGAGGTATTAATAAGAACGCTTACCCAAAACTCTGGAATTAGAAGTCTTTTCGTGTTTTAGAATTTTAATTCTATTTCTAAAGTTTTTCTTGATTTTTTTCCTTCAAATAAGTTAAGTGGACATTTCGTATTCTGTTAAGTTTATAAATTTTATTAAGTTTTTAGACTTAAGCCAAAATCAATAAAAAAATTAAAAGGTTTTCTAAAAATGTGAAAACTCCTATAGAAAAATCAACTTCAGAATCAAGATATACTCGTAATACAAAAACTTGTTCCTAAAGAAGTTTAGGATGGTCAAGTTGATCTTAAAATGTTTAGAAGAGAAAGATAACCACCTATGTGAATTGAGGGACATTTTTTCTTTGAATATTCAAAGACACCATATTCCATTTATAGGTACTTGTCTTATGACATTGTGACGAAAATATATCAAGACTATTCAGCAAACTTGCCCACTATAACATAACCCAAAATTAAATCAGAGACAAGTGAAGAAGCCATATGAATAAAAATCAACATTGAAATTCAGACATTATATAGTAATTATACAAAAAAAAAATTATCTCTGCCAAAAGGAAAAATAGCAATAGATTGTAGAGGGATCTATAGTAAAAGGTGAAAATTATTAGGCAAAACTGAGAGTTAGATTATTTATATTTTTATAGTTGTTTAGTAAATATTTTTGTACACAATTTCACATTAGTTAACGCATGTCAGACTGGATGATAAATGAGGAGGTCAAGTCTAGAAGCACTAAAAAGAGCTTAAACAATCAAGTTTATAAAGGAGCAACTAAAAAGAGCTTAAACAACCAAGTTTACAAGAAATACAACTCTGAAAAATTATTCTAATTTAGAAGCACTTGCTATTAAATTTAGCATGTTTAGAAGTAAAAAGTGTGTCAATACGTTGTTCAAAGGTGTGTCCAACAACCATTTCTACAATCTAACACTAAGTGGAGATTAATATTTAAAGAGCTAAAACTTTAAAAAAATATATAATTTATTTTACAAAATTATTACGAGAAAGTCATTATCACTACTCGAAATTTTTTTGAATAGCTTATCTTCTCAGAATTGAACTTTAACTTAACTCCAACAGTTGTCACTAGTCGAAATATTTTTTAAGAATAATTTATTTATCATTATTAGATCCTCTAAAGTTTCATTTCGCACAAACATTTAAAAACAATTGCTAGAAAAATTATCGTAAAAACATCAAGACACTACAAATAAATATCCAAAATTCAAAAATCATGAAACACTTATTATGTTTACAAGCTCAAAACCAAAAAAAAAGACAGAAAAATTTACTGAGAGAGAGCAAGCAACAACTCCAAAATATGTTAAGGATTTTAGAATTTGTGAATTGTCTTTAAAGTAGAATGTAAAGATAAATAATAATAGTCAAAATTAAGGCCATAGACTGAAGAAATAAATAATTAAGTTAGAAATATGAATCTAGAAGGATAATTTTAGGGCATAATGATTCAACAATCTAAACCCAATACTTTGGTGAATCTCTGTACAAAATATTTGCATGAATCCTAACCCTAACCCCAACCCCAAATGTTTGTCTGAACCTAGCCCCAAATGCTTACATGAATTATAATTCAGTTCAAACTAATAAAAAATTATTAAAAAATCATAAAGAAAAGCACACAGTTAAAAATTATGACTGATACTTTTGGTCAAAACATTAAAAATTGACCTAAAATATGATAAAACCCCCCAAAATATTAGTAAATTAAAAAAATAGAATCAAAATTCGAGCAGCTACATGGACTCTAAATATTCACCACAAATTAATCAAACTATGATTTTTCGACTATATTCTTATTAATTAAAAAAAGTGAAGAGGTCAGCCTTTAAAACCGGGTTTAAGTGGGTTGAAGAGAAAATTTTATCATGATTGAAGCTTTATTTTAAAATGATACGAGAGAAAGCTCTGTTCTCAACTGAGAAAGTTAAATTATAAAATGGGACAAAAAAATTTATTCCAAAAATTTAATTTAAAAGAAATTAACAATGAAAAAAATGACATTTATTACATTTGTTGCTAATAAATACTTCAAATTTATTCATATTAATTCGAACAAAAAAAATCTGTCGCTACAAATATAAAAATTAGTAGAACATAGCTTAGAAGATGGATATTTCACTACTAAATATGTATCTAAGTATATGGATAATCTATTATTAAGTCTATAAATAAAATTACGGCATCAAGATTTTTCACTAATGATTAGCGACGGAATATATATTTCATCATCGATGTGTCACTATATCATAAATTAAAAAAAATCTTTTATTTGTCACGGTCTGATTTCTCAGTTCATAAGAGCCCCTACAACCCACTATAGGTGAATCACCCAACAAGTATAAACATGTTAGGATACCTTATAAGCGGAAGATAAAACATAAATACAAGTAACAAGAGATAAGTATAGCTGTGAAAAAATAAATCCCAGAATTAGGTATTTAGTACATGAGCCTCTATATAAGACTGTCAAGGAAATACATGATCTGAATATAACAACTAAATCTATCTCAAGAGTATAAAAATGACAGAAAGTGGGGATAAGAAAGGTAAAGTCCGACCTGAACGCAAGAAACCAGCATCTACCTCTAATGTAGACAGTCAGCACGAACCATAGAATCAACGGGAACTACTAGTACTTAGATCTACATCAAGAAGATGCAGAAGTATAGTATGAGTACCAAATAACCTAAGCAATTGGTACTCAATAAGCATCATCAGTTAACTGGCCCATATAGAAATAAAAGTAACAAGTAGGCAGATAAATAAATAAAAGTCATAGAGAGTCAAACAAATAAAGCATATACTGAAGGCTAACTAACAGGATATGGGAAAGTAAAATACCCTAGGAATCTAGCTAACATAATCGAAGATTCAGGCAACCAAGGGAGATAACCAATTTGAATCCATGCTTAGCTAAAAAAATATATATGAAATAACATAAATGGCAGTGTACCGGTAACCTCAATAATGGGAATGGGAAGAAAAGAAAACTATAAAAAGAATAGAAATACAGGAAGCATGAAAGGGAGCCAAACAAATATATCCAGCCAATATCATCAACTCAATAAAATAATAAAATAAGGGAAATCCCAATGGCCTCTCTTAAGACCAAGAGATATAAACAAGTGAATGCAAACCCTCTAGCCTCCCATATGATCGGAGAGTATAATCATCGAACAACATTCAAGAGTAGAAGATGCAAATAAAATGATGTAATGCTAAAAGTAAATGTGTATGCCAACAGTGCAGATGAAATTTCAAATTCGAGATCATTTTGATGAAATGTTGATGTAATGACCCTTCTGATTATTTTTAAGATTTCATAATTCATTGTATTATAGAGCTTTTTTGTAGTATATCTAAGTTATTTGGAATCTACCATGACCAATAGCTCGACTCCAAGTTAATCATTTGGTAGTTATGTCAGTTTTCTTGTTATAAGGCATTAACTCTTGATATCATTGACTTCAGTCAACATTCTATAAAAATGAACTTGAAATTAATTTTTGACAGTTCTGGAACAAGTATTTTGGTCTAGTTGGACCTTTTTTTATGTTCAAAACTCTTCACTGTGAGTTTATCTCATTTTACGTATTTTATGAGCTTTATGATGCATTATGGAGTTTGGATGGTCATTTCATTATCGGAGCCTCAATTTGGAAATCCTATTGCACTATTTTATAATATCGAGTTTGTTTTAGGTGGACTATTCATTTGAGACTCGGGTTAGCGAAACTTATTTCAAGAACTCGATTGTAATTTATGTAATTTAGGTCGAGGGTTGACTTTAGTCAACATTTCATCAATACAATCTTGGATCAAAATTTTGTCTATTTTGTTGAATTCAAAATATCATTTTTATGTAATTTACATATTTAGTTTGTGTTTACTAGGTTTCGACCGTATTTCAAATCAGTGTTCGAAGTTCCAATTTCTTACCTAAAACTGTTGTCAGCTGGTATCTCAGTACTCATCGCAATCGCGTACCCTCGGTCGCGATCACTTAATGTAATGTTTTCTTCGTAATCGTGATGCCTTTGATCCTGCCCACTGATCAACAACTTCTCTTTGTGATCACGATCTCTATTATCGCGTTCTTGATATGTTGACAGACCTTGTTGACCCATTTTCCTCTTTGTGATCATAGAGGACCTGATGTAACTATGAAGCTTCTCATACTTTTACATTCATGAATATGATGAACAGTGTCGCGGTCGCGATGCACTATTCACTGGGCAGTATTTAAACCCCAATTATGATATTTTGCTCATTTATTCTCTATCTTCTTCACAAAAAAACTACATTATTGACATTGTAAGCTCTTGGGTCTTTAATATTGAGTTGGGAAACATCATTACTCAATTTTAATCATATTTTCCTAAATTAAATTGTAAGTGTTTGCTTAAATTTCCTAGAATTTCTCCATAAATTCCCAAAGATTTCCATGTTCATCTCTTTACTTTATTTGATTATTTCAAGCCCTTTGTTTACTTGTTTTAGCTTCAAACTTCGGGTATAAGTTCCTAAATTTGCGGGAAATATTTTGACACCCTTTTTTGTTCTTTCAGGTTCGCAACCCACTTTAACCCATATTTGACCCCTGCTATTTTTATTGCTTTGTGGATATTGTTAGACTCGTATTAATATGTAGATTATGTTTTTGCCAGTTGCGTGGTCGTTAGAGCTTGTTTGCTTACTTTGGGGATTTTAAACTAGTTCGAGCTTCTTTCTATGTGGTATTTACGAATGCTTCATCGGACGATAGGTAGGATATACTTGCTGAGCTTATATGGGGAATAATTGTGATAAATAGATATCCATAGGTTAGGATTTCTAGATCGGCACCTTGACCTTGTCCTCTTCTTTGGATTCATTGGATGTTGTTTTGCAATTTTAGCGACCTTGTGACCCTATATTGTCTTTCCATGACTCTGGAACATAGATAGTGGATTTTATGAGAAATACTCGAGAGTCTAGGATATTCAACACGATTGGTTATTATTTTTGTAGAGTTTGTGTCTTGGAAGGGCTAATACGATTGTTATAATATCTTGCGTATGAGCTTTTTCAGTATAATAAGTCTAAAATGAGAAATACTATTGTGTAATTAACTACTGTTGAGGATAAATAAGGCTTAACAATGGGTAATATTCCTGTATTGAGTTATTACTAGCCTTGGTTGCGATCATGAGCTAGATGTTGTCTCATTTAGGATTTAGACCTGGTAGCAACTGGGTATGGTCGTTGACACTCATCATGATATTGACCTTTAGAGGTTCGAATACATCTTATGATTATTTGAGAGTTAGCTATACCACCTGAGATTATTATAGTTATGTTATTGTAAGTTTTAGTTACCTTCTGAGGTAATTGTACGTGGGTTACGACTCTTCATAGACCTTGCCAATATGGATTGTAATTGACCGTAGAAAGGGTATACAGGGGAATAGAGGTATATGGGTTGTAGCCTTCCATGAGGTTCTACCTAACGAACTTGTGAGTCGCGGTAGGAGTGTATGGGTTCTCTTTACTTTTATTTCATCATATCATGCATATCTTGTTTGTCTGTGTTGTTGTTGTTGTACTCTCTGGTAGAATAGGGTAACGAAGGGTTTGCTTTCATCATTTGTGTTTATTCATTTACTTACTTAATTTCTATTTAGATACACATCCATTGGCATCGTTCTTCACTTACCTTGGTCTATTCCTGTTATTATCCACTTCATGAGTTTGACTCTTGATTTCATCAGATGTACCCATCTAACTGTAATTAGACTTATGAGGTAGGAACAAATGATGTATTATAGACTCCGTCCATGAGGCCATGGAACAAAGAGTGTGATGTTGTGAGATGGGCTCAGGAAGGAGGCTTATCCCCAATTGGACTAAGATGTAATGTTGTGAATAACAAGATCCAGATTGACATCGATTTATGGGTTAAATAGTGATTCTCTTATTATAGTCTATCCTTTTCACAATCCTATCCACGAACCCATCATTCAGTTGCATCGGATGTACCCTTCCTACCGTAAGTGGATTCGTGTATTGGGGAATGAGATAAGTGATGATGGACTCCCTTTATGAGTCTATCTAACAACTAGTGGGAATTTCCTATGGGATGTTGGTCGACTCGATTAGGGAGGCCGACACTAGGGCTATGGTGGGAAATCCATTATTTTACCCATTTCATCCTTGCGAAGGTATTCATTTGGCGAGTAATGGAATTTAATGAGATTGTTATGTGATTTCCTTATCACGTTTTTCTTTGAGTATACTTGTTATAGTTATCCTTCTTCACACTCCACTCATTGAGGTTACTGGTAGACCACTTCTGTCATTTATTTGTATCTTTTGTTAGTTGTGCATAGATTCATGTACGTTCTTTCACTTGTTTGCCTGGATCTTCCCTGTCATAGCTAGTATTTTGGGTATATTACTTGTCATATCCTGTTAACTAGCCTTCAATGTCTGTGATTCTTGTTTGACTTCCATGACATTATTTTCTTTGTCTACTTATTTGTTGCTTTTATTTTCTATATATTCCAGTTTTGGTACTCATGCTACACTTCTGCATCTTTTTGGTGCAGATCCTAGAACGGGTGTTTAGCGTTGATTTCAGTTTGAGCTTTAATTCTATTTATTGAGATAGATAGCTGCTCCTGGTGTACAAAATTGTTCCTTTACCTTTCTCATTATTCATTTATGTTATTGTATCAAGACAGATATTGTATTTATTTTCAGACACACTGTACTCTTATGATTTGTGGCTTATATATTAGAATATCAGGTTTTGAGGTTTTATTTGACTATGATAGACTTTCGATTATCCCTGTACCCTATCTTGTTTTATCTTCCACACTTAGATTATTATTATTCATACTTTAATAATTATTGGGTGGTTCTCCTACTGTGGGATGTAGGTAACCTCATGACCTAAGAAGTCGGGTCATGAAAAATAAGTATTAGAGTACTTGGTTCGCTGATATCCATAATACATGTACCAGTGTATAGTAGAGTCTTGAGGATCGGGTACGATGACGTCCGTATCCTATATTCAATAGGCTACAGTGACATCTTAAGGAAATCCATCTCTTATTCACTTTCATGTCAAGCATACATCCTAGTTGGTCTCTTGAAGGTCCTTTTTTTCTGCTTCATTCTTTTGTAGAATAGGAGACCTGTCATACTGTCAGTTAGAGCTTTCTCTGGAAGCCATGCTAGTGGTCAGTTTTGAGGTCGAGGATGTGTTTAAGTTTCGACAGCTACAAGAGTTGTTATTCCTGTCAAAAATCCTATAGTTTATCCCATGTATATTCTGATCCACCCGGTGTCCAGATCAGGAGATGCTTCTCTGGATCTTGAGATTGGTGGATAGTGTACCGCAGGTAGGAGTTTTTTTAGGTGTTAGGAGTACTTCTTAGGTGAGGAGCGAGTTTCTGGGTTTATAGAAGGGTTCATTATCTATTTCTGAGTACGAGGCAGGATTCTACGAGTTTGTTGGACGAATTCCTTGAATGTTTTTTGGTGGAATCTTGTTAGGAATTTAAATTTGGTGTTAGAATTTATGCAGAATAACTAGAAATTTATAAATGAGACTTACCTTGATGTTGGAAGAGCCATAGGAGAGAAAATACAAACTTTAGGGATGAAAAGAAGGTGAAATAATGTGGATAATACCAAAATAAAAGTTTTTAAACATACCCCTACTAGACCGTCGGTGGTTAGGTCTTAGGTAGCAACTATCCTTGGTGGTCAGAAGAAAATTAGTTGTGGGCCACAAAAATAGACCTCCTCTTAAGGTATATTGAAAGTTTTGGTGGTCAAACTTAGAGGTCTGAGAAAGCCTCCAGCGGTCTGGATAGAATATGGTAGTGGTCCAACAAAATTTTCAAAACAAACACGTCTTACTAAAACGGCATACCTTATTACTATGAACTCAAAATGATGAACGGTTTATTGAGTTGGAAACTAGACTCATATATATTTAATTTTATAGGTTATAGTCTAGATAATTCATGTTTTTGGAGATATACTCATTTTAAGTTGACCTAAGAAAGAACTTAATTAAAACATAAGTCGGTGGAAAAGTGTAGGATTCAACTTAGTGTTCGAGGTTCCTTAAGACCTGAAATCACATTAAACACTATTCATACACTTTTACATTAACACCTAGGTTAAAGAAAGAAATTATTAGGTTTGGGTCACCACATACATATAACAGTTTGAACCTTAGTTCCAAAATATTGGGGTGTTACAATATCTCCCATTCCAAAAGATTGGGGTGTTACAATATCTCCTTCTTGGGATCATTAATCCTTGAATAATGGCTAAAGCTAGATTAAGAATATGTATGGAATCATTCTCAACTTATATCAAAAAACACATACTGAATTGATTCATACATTGGGTTAGGACTGTAGTTGAGTAACCTTAACATGACATGTTTATAGGACCATAAAGTGATAAACTTATGCATATAAACTTTTATGAATTTTTATATGAGAGGATTATTACCTTGGATGTCATCATGAGGAATGGACAAAAGATGAGGATATTTGTACTTCATAGATTCTTCGACCTTCTATATATACTCTTTGGTGTTTTTCTTCCTCCACAATACCTTAACAGATGCAACCTCCTTCATCCTCAACTTACCAACCTGATGATCGATGTTCTCAACTGAAACCTCTTTATATAAAAGACTAACTATAATTCCAACATTTTTATTAATACCACATGTGACGGATCACCAATACATTTCTTAAGCATGGCTACATGAAATACTAAGTGCACGGCTACTAACTTTTAAGGCAACTTCAACTCTTAAGCAATATTTTTAATTCTCTTTGAAATGTGGTAGGGACCTATGTATCGGGGGCTTATCTTCCTTTTTTTTCCAAAGCACATCACTTCTTTTACAGGAAAAAATTTGAGGAATACCCAATCATCAACTTGAAGTTCCAAAACCCTATGCCTCACATCTGAATACAATTTTTGTCAGCTTTTAGCAATCTTCAACTGCTCCCTAATCAACATGACCTTCTCCAAAACTCTATGGACTAATCCCGGTCCTACCAGTAAAGCCTCACCTACCTCAAACCAACCAATTGGAGACCTACATATCCTTTTATAAAGTGCCTCTAGTGGGTCCATTTGAATTCTAGAATGAAAGCTATTATTATATGAAATTCAATAAGAGGTAAGTGGTCATCGCAATTTCCTTTAAATCAATAGCACGTTCCCTCAATGTATCCTCAAGTGTTTAAATGGTACGCCCTGTCTGACCATGTTTGTGGATAGAAAGCCTTTCTAAAAATATTTCAAAAACTAAGGTGTAAAATGTGTACCCCTGTATGAATTGATGGACAAGGGAACTCTATAAAAACAAAATATTTCCTGAATATATAACTTGGCATAGTCCTCTACTGAATATGTAGCTTTGATAGGCAAGAAGTGAGCAAACTTAGCCATCATGTTCAATATCACCCATATTGAATCAAGTTGACAATGCGTGCAAGGTAAGCCTATGACAAAATCCATAAAATCATCTCCCGCTTCCAAGTAGAAATGCTAATATTTTGGACCTTTCGACCCAGCCTTTGATGTTCTACCTTTACTTTCTGACAATTAGGACATTTGGTTACAAAATTTACAATGTCCTTCTACATATTATTTCACCAAAAGACCTCACTCAAATCTTGATACATTTTAGTAGAGACTAGATGGATTGAGTTTCTGGTGCTATAAGCCTCGACTAGAATTTTCTACTTTAACCCATCAATGTTTAAAATAAAAAGGTGACCTTGATAACGAAGCATGCCATCTCCCCTTTTGGAGAAGGCCTCAACCTTCTTTCTAAGAACTGCATCCTTAAGCTTCATTAAAACTAAATCAGTGCGCTGATTGTCTTTCACGTCTACTAGGATTGACTATCTGGTGCTATAAGCCTCAACTAGAATTTTCTACTCCAACCCATCAATGTTTAAAATAAGAAGGTGACCTTTCTAATGAAGCATGCCATCTCCCCATCGAGAGAAGACCTCAACCTTCTTTGTAAAAACAACTTCCTTA
>JBDJHY010457874.1:0-28243 GCA_039654485.1 Withania somnifera | reverse complement strand
CTCTCGACCGAGTCACCAGGGATCCAAACTATCGGTCCCAGCAAGTCATAAATGACTTGGGGCAACTACTGAAATGCGCTAGGATTCAAGACACTGTGTATTTATCATAAATGACCTTAAGGGTCATTACAGTTCCAGACTGGGCCTAATATCGGCCTAAATTGGGCATACAGGGCCCACTCATCGGAACTGAAAATATAATTTTCCATTGGGTTTACAATGTTACTAGGAACTCGTAATCCAAAATTAGGGATAATTTAAGTGCAGGAAGGGCTCCGAAACAACCCATACAGATTTGACTATAACAGGGTCGAAGATGTAATCTTCATGGGATTAAACATTGGAATTCGGTGAGTTAATTATATTACGCAGAAAAGTATACCCAAGAATGAAGAATTATGCAATAATAGTCAAATTGTGACATGGGTTCATCAATTTCACCACTCGGGTCTATTAATGGAGGAAAATAATAATTTTAGGAATTAAAATGAAGAAGAAACTTACCCAAATCACATAGTAATCGAAGGGCAACACTTGGGGATTTTTCTCAGCCTTGGGTTGATGTTTGGAATGGGTATTTTGCACAGGAACTAGTTAAAACATAAAGGTTTTGCTGAAACAAGAACTGAAGGTCTTGTTGGGATTTCATAAAACTGACAGGAAATTACCTCATCGCGATCGCGTGACTAGGGTCACCATCGCGTAGAGTACCTTCTTTGGTCATTGCAATCGTGGAAGGGAAGAATATGATTGCATTGAGAGGAGGGATTCTGATATCATGTACTACAATTATGCGAACGCGTAGAAGGGAAAATTTACTACATTGCAATCATACATAGATTGATCGCGACTGTGAAGAATGATTTTACCTGCACCAGTTACAGGTTTTGATAGTAAAACTTAAAGGAAAGAAACACTCTGAATAACCACTTGGAATGCGTTTGGAGTCCATTTTATGCAAAAAAAAACTATGCATGCACACCCGAAATAATATTTCATACACAACAGCATAGTCAAAATCAAAATCTGAGGTCTTTTCTGAAAATGTTGACCAAGTCAATGCTTAGGCTTAAAATCATAAAATTTCCCACTAACACCTCAAAAATACAATGGAAAATCTAAGAAACGAACCAATGCCTCCACTAGCCTAAGATCACCATAACAGAGCTAATAGAAGTGTCAGAATTTTGATTTGACACTTCAACTACCAAAATACCCCCAAGCTCCAAATTAGGCCTTACACTTAACTAAAATCCACAAATGCGCATAAATTGCAAATAAAAACTTTGAAACACAAACTTAAGGTAAAACTTGATTTTTTTTGGCATCCTGGAGCTAATGGAACTGTTGAATAATGAGTACTTAGTTTTAGGCTCAAAAATAGAGAAATTGAGCTATTTTTCAACCGAGCTGCTAGGGATCCGAACTACCAATCCCAGCTACTAAAAATCTCTAGAATGCAAAATATTGTATATTTATCATAAATGACCATAAAGGTCATTACAGCTGGTTCTCTATTTAGAGCATCAGAGACCTGAGAAGCCTATTGAGACTCAATCTTTAAGCACTAGGGATAAAACCTCTGCCCATGACCAAGCTCACTATAAGTAAAACAAGAACCCCGAGATGATGACTGATATGATGAACTTTAAAATCTTGAATGTCCACCATATCCTGAACCCCTTTGGTAAGTCTCAAAATGACTTAGTGTTGGACTGGATGCACTCATAACTGATTTAATATTAACTGAGGTCTGCATAGATGCCTAGAATGGTACCCGGCAGTGAAAATGACCATTGTGCCGAAGGGAACCCTTTCCTCAAAATGAATCACCAGAAAACTAACCATAAGAATGGGGCCTCTTGCCCCTACTATCACTAATCACGCTGCCTTAATCAAACTATGAAAAGTAGCCTATGGTAGCTGTGAAGCTATGAATATTGAAGTCTAAATAAATAGTCTCATCCCTCTTACGAACCTAGATATCTTCTCCTGCTCTTCACATAAGATAGTCAAAGCATGCATAAAGACCTCAAAGAAGCAAGATACATAGTCATCAACTGACATGCCCTCCTATCTCAACTTATTATATTGTTTGTGCAACCTATCCCTGACACTTTGCTACACTTCCATAAATTCTTGAGAAAACATCTCCCAATTCATAGAGTCAAAGTAAGAAGGCTACCACTGTTAGGATGTCCCTTGAAGCTGTAGAACTGTGAATCTACCCCATGTGACTGTGCCATTCCCACACTATATATTATCTCATGAACAAGTAATGAAAAATTCAAAAAAGTCTTCATCCTACCCACCATAAAACTGAGTTGGGTCCCTTGCGAAACCTCTCATACCTCTATTGCTGATTATCAACATCTCATAAACGATCGTACCCATATCTTCAACACTCAAAATAAAAATCTTATGTACCCATGTGCAATAGTTGGTTGTTCCACCTAACCCATAGCTGTAGGTAGCTGGCCCGCTAGAACCTAAGCCACAGATGGCTGGTCCATATTTCCTAGAACTACCAGTGGCTTCCCCATGATCCTCGGTGTATTTATATACCTAAACTCCAATATTTTTAGGTAATTTTTGAGAATAATTGAGTGAATTTTGGTATTTTATTGTTTCTTTTGTATTCTTGGTATTGATTCATAGGCTTAACTCTTTTCAAATAGGATGATGGTGCCTAAGGAGTAAGAAATGATGGAAGACTAAGTGGATGAGGAAAATAAACCGAGAAGTAAAGAACTGGAATGAATAGGATGCCTCATGATTTGAGGGCATAAAAAATTAACACCCTTACGCCATGATGCCATCATGAGAGGACACTTTTTTGGCTCTTCAATTTCCTCACAAGGTGAGGCCATCTAAATTTTATAGCCTCACAACGTAAGGCCATTTCTAGGTAGTGTAATTTTGTCTTTTATTAGTTTAAGTCAAGGGCACTTTGGTCATTTAACTAAGATGCTATATATACATTGAGGGCAAATTTTTGAGAATTTTTTGTGTTTTTAGGAGAAGAACAAGGAGTACAAGTCAAGAAGACATCTAGAGTTTATTCCATTCATATTATTCTTTTAGATTTGAGTATGAACTATAGATTTGTAATTATGTTTGCAAATATGCTAGGCTAAACATCCTTATTCTAGGTTATGGATAGATACATAATTTTTTAATATTTATTTTGATCAGAAAATTAGTACTTCTTAGAATAATTGTTCCTATGTTTCTTCTTTAGTATTTTAATAATTGGCCACCATTAAGATAACCTTGTAATCGTGAATCTGAACTGGAAGGAAAGCCACAAGGTAGGATGAGAAACATAGGGAGTGAGTTCATGCCAAAGCTATGCCATAAAGGCTAGTTATGGGTGATTTATTATTAGGAAAGGAATGTACCCATTTTCCTCGCTTAATCTATTATGAAATAAAAGTATAGTACATTCGTACTAAGTTAATACATTCAACTCAATGATGTAGTTGTAATATTAGTCTAGGTAGGTTGTTAGAGGTCGGAAGCTCTTAATTCATAGGTTAAACCCTAAAACCAACAATTAGAGAAATAGAGTTGTCAAGATGAATCAATAATATGCATGATTGTGAATAACGCCATGACCCTGGAATAGCTCTCATCACTGATTAATCTCTACTATTGTATTAAGTATAATCCTTTATATATTATTCTTTTATTAAGTAAAATAAATTACTTATAACATCTTCACTTGGTTACCAAACGATTGTATCATTTTAGTACTTGTTGAAATTGAATACTAAACTAAACATCTAATATTAAACTAAATATCTAAGTCCTTGTGGTTTTGACATCCAACTCGAAAGAGCCACTATATTACTTGTTAGATTGCGTACACTTGCATGTGTGGTTGGTCTGCAACAAGTTTTTGGTGTAATTTTCGTGGAATTAGTTATTAGAAAGTATTTTATTTTAGTTAAGTATTGGTTTTGTGAAATTGTTGAAGACTTGATATTAGTGCTTGATCTTGCAAGTACTTATAAATTGCTACACTAGCACAAAATAGGGAATTTTAGAAACTCTACAAGATCCTGAATGATTCTCTCATCATCAAAGAAGGATAGCAACTCCTTTTTACCCTGTTCTACAAATTCAACTGGATCAGCAGGAAGTAATTGTGCCAGAAGAAATGGATTCTAGGACAGTTCTTGAAGAGACAATCCCATGTGCCATTAATGCTACCTCTAATATATGCAAGCCTGATCCAACATATTGGTTTGAGCTTAAAAAGAATATAATGTAACTTTTTCACACAAGAAAGTAGTTCACTAGTCTCTCTCATGAAGATACACAATAGCCTATTCAGAATTTCCTGGAGATCATTGGTACTTATGTTCCTAGTAGGGTATCAGTTGACTATGTAAGACTCACTCTATTCACATTATCACTGCTTGGAGAAGCTAAGAGGTGGCTGACAGCAGAATCTCCTAACTCAATTACTACTTGGGATAACTTAGTTAGAAATTTCCTGATTCATTTCTTCCTATCTAGCAAGATAGCTAAGTTGAGGAGTGAGATTCTCATTTTTATCAAAATGATGGAGAGAATCTATATCGGGCATGGAAATATTTAAGTCAATTTAAGTCACTTCTCTGGTTCTATCCTCACCACCATCAATCTACTGAAGACTTGTCGCATACTTTCATAGAGTCTTTGGAGCTGAATTATTGGATTTTGCTAAACTCAGCAGCAGGTGGGAAAAGATCTTTGACAAGATGTACACTTTTATGGATCAAATTACAATTGGAAAACCATACTGGAGTGGTGAGCCATCAAGAGCTGGTAAAAAAGAGACGGTTGCAGGAGTTATGGATTTAGATGCATTCATAAACTTGTCAGCACAAATATCTACACTGTAGAATATGTTCTCTATGGCATTTGGATAGCAACAAGATATGGTGAATGCAATACAAACTCAAAGTTTAACTTTGTATGAAACATGTGGTGGCAGCGACCATATTTCTAATTCATGTGCAGCGAATCCAGATTCTGTAAATATTGTAGGAAATGCATAGAGAGGAGATGTACAACAATACTTTTGGAACACCTCCAACTCTAGTTGAAAAAATCATCCAAACTTCTCTTGGGGTGGTAAGAAAAATCAGTAGCAGGGACATAATCAGGGCCATTTCAGAAATCAAGGGTAGGGGAAAAATTTTAATTAGCAAAATTATGGCAATCAGCAAAACACCTAGACTGTAAATTGATTGAGGAGATATTGAAGAATATCTTTGAAGGTCAAGACCGTGATAGTGAAAGGTTATCCAAACTTGAAGTAGACTTTAAAAATTGTTAGTTTTCTATACAACAGTCGAAGAGACAAATGGGATAAATAGTTGTGTCTCAAAACACACGACCTCAGGGGGAGGGTCCACCTAGTGATATAAACCATAATCCCAGACAAATAAATATAGTGTGTATTAGGAGATGCTTGAAATAACATGAGTTAGATCCTCAAAAAGTGAACACATAAAATAGAGAAAAAAAGGTTGATGCAGAAAAAGCTAGAAAGGAAGATGGGAAAGATGCTAAGTGTGGGATGAAAGACCCCAGTACCAGACCCCTACCATTATTTCTAAAGAGATTAAAAAAACATATGGAAGAAGAAGGATATCAGAAGTTCATGTACCTACTCAAATAGGTACATATTAACCTTCCTTTGATGGATGTTTAGTAGGGAATCCTAAAGTATGATAAGTATGTGAAGAACATTATAGAGAACAAAACCAATTGACCGAGTATGCTACGGTGACCTCACACAAGAGTGCAATTTTTAGACTCAAAATAAGCTGCCAACAAAATTGAAAGATTCAGGCAGTTTTTACAATCCATATTATAAATTGTCAAGTATTAGATGCTTGTGAATTCTACAACTTGGGAGCTACCATTAATCTAATGCCTACTTTTTAGTTCAATAATATAAGGATGGGTATTTCAAGACCCAGCACAGTTGTATTGTAGTTGGCAAATCATTATTTAGCAAGACCAGATGGTATAGTGGAAAATGTTTCAGTGCAAGTGGGGTCTCTGGTTTTTCTAGTGGATTTCATAATTCTTGATTTGAAGCAAGACCCAAAATTCCCATTTATTTTAGGTTATCCATTCCTAGCTATAGTACTTACACTGATTTATATGGTTGCTGGGAAATTGACTATGAGGGCTCATGACAAAATTGAAGTATTTGATGTCTATAAAGCTTTAAAGTTTCCATCTATTGATGAAGAGTTATCTGCAATTAATTTGATTAATTTGGAATTTGAATTGCCAGCTGCATTAGCAAGAGACCTACTAGAGAGAGATATCATGGGAGAATGTTAGGGTGATACTGAGTCTTATGAGATGATTTAGACTCTATATCTGGAAAGTGTTTTCACAAAATGGAAGAAGTTTGAGAACTTAGATAGACCCTTGGGCCACCTCCTAAACTATCTATCAAAGAGGCCTCAATGTTAGAGTTGGAGTCACTTCCTACTCGTCTAAAATATGATTTCTTAGGAGAGGAATATACATTATTGGTTATACTTGCTGCCGAATTTTCTAAGATACAAGTGAAGAAAGCATTAACAATATTGCACAAGAGGAAAAGAGCGGTAGGCTGGCAGTCTTCACATATTTAGGCTATTAATAGAGGATGATTATAAGTTTAGTTTTCAGTAGCAGATAAGGATAAATCAACCAATGAAAGAGGTAGTATGAAAGAAATTTATTAAGTGGATGGATGCGGTAATTGTGTTTTCTAATCCCTGATCGCAAGTGGGTTATCTTGGAACAATGAGTCCTAATAAAAGGAGGCATGACATTAGTGACCAATGAGAAGATGAATCTCATCCCAACCTTCATGGTCATAGGCTAGCTCATATGTATGAATTATCATAAACTGAACGCGGCTACGACCAAGTATCACTATCTCATACCATTTATTAACTAGATGTTAGACAAGAGTACTTTTACTTTCTTGATAGGTACTCAGGATATAACCATATTGCTATAGCTCCCCAAGATCAGGAGAAAACTACATTTATATGTCGTTTTGGGAATATTCTTTCAGGCGTATGATCTTTGGTCTATACAATGCTCCGGTTAGCTTTCAATGATACTTGATGGAGATATTTAATGATATGGTGGGTCACTTCATTGAGTTACTTATGGATGATATTTCTATTTTTGGTAACTCTTTAGGAGTGTGTTTGCAGAATATAGACAGGGTGCTAGCAAGGTATGAGGAGACTCATTTGGTGCTGAATTGGGATAAGTGTCACTTCTCTGTTACGAAAGGTAATTTCCTTGGTCATAGGGTGTCAAAGAATTTCTTGGAGGTATAGCGTGTGAAAATTGAGGTGATTTTCAAGCTACTACCCCCGGTCACTATAAAAAGGGTGCATAGTTTATTGGGACATACTGGGTTTATAGGCACTTTATTAAAGACTTCTCTAAAATAAAAAGGTCAATATGTAAGCTATTGGATAAGGATGTCAAGTTTGATTTTGGGGAAGAATGCATAAATGCCTTTGAAGAATTGACAAAGAACCTGACGAGGCACTTCTTCTTGTTGCTCCTAATTGGGAGCTCCCATTTGAGCTCATGTGTGATGCTAGTGATATTGTTGTGGGAGTTGTATTGAGAAAGCATAGGAACAAAATACTCGACTCTATTTATTATGCAAGTAAACTCTTGATGTGGCCCAGGTTAATTATAGAGTGACTGAAAGGAGTTTCTTGCATTAGTGTATGCTTTGACAAGTTTTGGTCTTATTTGGTGGGTACCAAGGTGATTATATAAATGCAACATGCTTTTGTTCGATACTTATATGATCTCAAAGGCTTATTCGCTGGATCCCGTTTCTGTAAGAGTTTGATCTGGAGATCCATGACTGGAAAGGCTCCAAAAATTAGGTTCTAGACCATCTATCAAGGCTGGAAAATCATTCACATATTAATAATAAGATACAAATTAGGGATGAATTTCTAGATGAGATATTAATGGAACTTAGTACTTTATAGTTTCCATGGTATGTAGATATTGTGAATTCATTAGTGAATGGAATATTTCCATCAGAGGCTACTAGTGAGAAAAATAAGAGGCTAAGCTATGATTCCTATTTCTTTATATGGGATGATCCTTATTTTATCAAGGACTAGACATTATCATCCGTAGATGTGTCACAAAATATGAGGTGAATGAGATATTGAATAGTTTTAATGTTTCACCGTATGGAGGTCATTATTAAGGTGATCGGACCACTCCTAAGGTCTTACAATCAGGCTTCTTTTGTCTTACTTTGTTCAGAGATTCTATGGAATATGTACGGATATGCGACCAATGTCAGCATATGGGGTCTATTTCTTGACGTTATGAGATTCCACTAAACAATATCCTAGATATAGAGATTTTCTATGTTTGGGGCATCGATTTTATGGTACCTTACCCCATCCTATGGTAACAAGTACATTCTTGTGGTTGTTGATTATGTGTCGAAGTGGGTAGAAGTCGCTGCTCTTCCTACTATGGATGCAAAAGTAGTGTTGAAATTTGTAACGAAATAGATCTTTATTAGATTTGGGATACTACGAACTATTATTAGTGATGGGGGCACACATTTCAGGAATACATGGTACAAGGCATTATTAACCAAGTACGGGATGACTCATAAGGTAGCCACCGCTTATCACCCTCAAACTAGTGGGCAAGTGGAGGTTTTGAATAGGGATATCAAGAAAATCTTGCAAGAGACTATGAATGCGCAATGCAAATATTGGACTTTGAAACTAGATAATGTATTTTTGGTGTATAGAATAGCATATAAGACTCCCATCGTAGCTTCCCCATATTTCTTGATTTTTGTTAAGGCATGCCATTTTCCTGTGGTTGGAACATAGTTCATGCTAGATGATTTCGAAGTTGAATTTTGATCCTAGAGCAGTTAGAGAGAAGTGGGTGATACAATTGCATAAGTTGGAGGAGTTCAAACTCCACGCTTATGAAAATGCTAAGCTCTACAAAGAGATTAAAAAAGTGGCATGGAAAGCATCTGATTAAACAAACCTTTGAACCTAGATAAAAGGTCTTATTGTTTAATTCATGATTGAAGTTATTTCCTAGAAAATTTGAGGTCCAAGTAGGGTGGACCGTTTGAGGTTGTAAGCATGGGGCAGTGGAGTTGAACATAAGGTAATTAATGGAACTTTGATAATAAATGGGAAATGGCTAAAGCATTATTGTCCTAGCTGGGATAGTGTGGGCATGTCCATCAATTTGGTGGACGTATGAGCATGAGTTAGGTCATGTTACAAAATTAAACTAGGTGCTACATGGGAGGCAACCCATGATTTGTAATTTAATAGTTAGTTTACTACAAAAATATATACAAAAAAAATACAAAAATAGGTGTCTTTCCACGACCAAAAATAAAGCTTTTGGTGGGAGGCAACCCACTTTTCTAACTCATTTAGTCTTGTGTGTTGATTTTGTAGGGTATATGAGTCATGGTGGTGGGATATGAAGCCGCACAAGGAAAAGTAAATAAAAACATAATTCTCGCATTGGTAAGTGACCTCACAACGTGAAGCCATTAAAATTACCTAGCCTCACTCTATGAAGAAATTAAAAAAGAATTGTGCCAGGCCCTCAAGATGTGAGGCAAATAAAAATTTGCAGCCTCACGCCATGAGGTAGCTTCAGAAGCGTCCAATCTTTCATTTAACCCACTCGGTCAACCTGACCCAGGTGGCTTTTTAAAAAGAAAATCACCCAAATGCCCTTATATTCCCTAACCCTCAAGACGCAACCCTCCCTAAATTCTCTAAGAAAATCATTTTCTCTTCTAATCTTCAAAGAAGTTCATTCCAACTTTTGGTTAATTGCTCCAAGTAAGTTTTCTCCATTACTTTACTCAAGTTTCTATGAAGCTAGGTAAAGGTTTGAAGTTCTTTCTTGCATTTTCTTGGTAAAATGTGATAGAACCTGTGGAATGTGTAAGCTATGGTTATGTAAGATATGAATAGTGATCATACTATTGTACTAGAATTGCGATGAAATAATTTTGGATTTACGATGGATCTATGGTTGAACTAGATATTTTGGGAGTTTTTTCTTGAAAATAATGCCTTTATATTATTGAATAAGTTTAATAAAGTTGGGTTGAACTTTTGATGGTGATTATGAAGTGTTGGAGCCTCCATGACTTGTATAACATGTTTTGTTTCATAGGTGGTTTGTTAGGTTGCAATTGATAGTTAGCTCTTAACAACCATGAATGTGACCTTGGATGCTAGTTAATGGTGTAATTGGTATGTAACTTATCATATGTATAATTTAGAAACCATATAACTAATGTTATATAAGGGAAGTCTGAGTATCTTTGCACACAAAAAAGGGTTGCGACATGCTAATGGAATAATTGAGGGGTGGTTTGTACCACCCCAATACCTTTCTTTAGTTATATTTGTTGGCTGAACTAATTGAGATTTAATTTTATAGCATGAAAATTCCTCCTAAATTTCAACCTATTTATATTGGTATAGGGTCCTCCCAAAGAGATCCCAAGCAATATTGCGGCAACTCGACCTAAGATTAAGAGGAAGAAGTAGGCATTCAATGGGTTGTTGAAAGGAGTCACGGTTGGTTCAAGAAAAATAAAGCAGTACAATACTTTCCTGTTGATAGACTTGATTGGGTTGTGATAGCTACTGAATTCCCCTGTATCATGACCTATATTTGTCAACATAAATTGGATTATTTGAATACCAAGTGCATTGTTGATATGGTGAGAGAATTTTATGCAAATTGGGACCGAAGAGGTAAAGATATGAGGAAGAGATTTTACACTTGATGTGGCATTTATCAATGGGTTGATAAGACTGATGATATTGACCAAGATCCTCTCAAAGACTTGTACTCCAGTCTCTTATCGCCAATTCTACCATAAATTATTTGGTTAAGGTCTACAGCGAGATGGAATATGCATCGTGATCGACGCATCCATATCAATTTCCCATTCACCTACTTGACTAGAAAGGCAAAGTGTTGGCTAAATATTATGGATCACTACTTATTCCTACTACATATTACACCAAAATCTTAAGGTACTAAGTATGTTTAGTTTATGATCTCATGACTAAGGTGCCTACTAATATTGGTGCAGTGATTAGGTCATCTACGCATAAAGCTAGGTACAATCACATATATCAGTATAAATTTAGAGGCATGTTGACTAAATTCATAAGGGAGTAAATGGTAGTTGAAGATCCTATTGATAACATACCTCTGTACAATATGCGAGTTGTAGACGTCACCAAGAGAAAGGAGGTTGATGCGGGTGTAGGACAAGTGATGATGCTGCAAGAGTGGAATTCCAAGTAAGAGAGATACTTTGGTCATATGTATTTCTAAAAGGTTAAAGCGGAAGATTGGTGGTCAACCGACTACCTAGGAGAAGTTAGATGTACTCGTTCATAAGTATCCACTAAATGAGCATTCTAGTATTATGTGTCGAGTAGGACCAGGATATTAGGAGCCTCTTGATAATGATGTTCCCACTGATGAGGAGCATCGTTTGGTAGATATTAACGTTAGCAACGAGTCTAGTGCATCTTTTTCCGAGGAGGGATATTTTATGCCCTTGGATCCTGAGGACCATGAAGAATGACCAGGGAGTTTTTTAGCATCATATTTTTCTTTGGAATTTGAGCATTAGGGACAGTGTTATATTCTAAGTTTGAGGTGGGGCTGAAATTTCCTTGGAGGCTTTGTTTTGTTAGTATTATTGCTTGGTGCTTCTCTTTAGACTATTGGTTATTTTATGGGGTTGTTAAGTTTACTTGAGTTTTTGTTGGATTATGTTTTTGGTTATTTTGGATTATTTTTATTTTTGGGTGTAATAGTAATTAGTTTATATTTTTGTAGCAGTCTTTTTCCTAATTGTTATGTTTAATGTTAATTAGTAACTGATAGTTTTACTTTTTGTTTTAGTTGGGTCATTTTAGTTTGGGGTTCCTTAGATTTTCTTTTCGAATCTTTTCTAAGGATGGTCCCCTTGAACCAGGCAATAGAATTTGAATTTTTAGGAAGTCTTAGAGTCATAATTAGAGACTATTTTTGACGATGGATGGATGACGGCCGTCTTAATGGAAAATTATTCATTTAAGAGAATAATTATTTGGATGAACCTTTTATTGATTGAAAAAATCATTACACTTGAAACGATGCCAAACTTTGGGAAAAATCAACATTTCAAAAAAAATAAACTTATTGAAAAATAAGAAGAAACATGAATTTGGAGCATAATGAATAGGATTCCTTGATAGAAATGAGCAAAAGATGAACCTTAACTCACAAGTGGAATAATAGGGCTTAATAATGTTGACCATTCAATATGAATGTGTGTGTGAATCAGTTCTAAGTAACTCTAGTTGAACGATTGTTCCATGTACAGTGAGCTATTTTGACTTGCTCTCAACATAAAGGACATTCAGAACTTGCCTGGGATGTGTGAAAGATTAGTTTTAGTACTTGAGTTTTTAGGAATGGATTAAGGCCATATTTCTTGAAGCTTAGTGTAACATAGTTCCAACCATTGTACATTTTCCTTAGTCATCCCTTTTGACCTTGTAAGACTTTTTTTTTTTGGAAACCACATTGTGTAGCAGATCCCGTTGTTCAAAAAGCCCTGTGTTAATTTGATCCAAATAGGCCTTAGTACACTTTAAAGACTAATGATGTATGAACTTAAGGGATGTGAAGTTGCAAAGGTAAAATATTAATATGACACAAGAGTATGGTGCCAATGAGTGCAAAAGAAAGAATGACTATATATGTAGCACAATAACATGGGTGGTAAAGTAAAATAAAAAGAATCAAGGTCATCCAAGGTGATTGAAACATAGGAGAAAAGAGAAAGAAATTGATGAGTTGTGATCTTAAAACTTTAAAGAGGAGGCAACAAAAGGAATGAATTTCTTATTGAAGAGATTACATAATGTCTTAAAAGTGCTCAGGGATAGTAGCCAGCTTTTTACCCAAAAATTACCTACCTAACCCTTAGACGACATTATAACCCGTCAAGACCTTTTGATCCTATAATAATGGACTGGACCTAGTTAAACAATACACTTAAACAAATCTTATGGTATGTTGTGGGTGTTGGGAGATTCTTTGGGAGTGTAAGTGTTCCATGCTAAAAATGTTCCCCTATAATAAATTGATACTTGTGATGGAAGGTGTGTACTTGAAAGGTCTGGGCATAATTTGGTAAGACTCTGGTGGTATTGAAGTAATTGATTTCATCATGGTTTCAAGTTGGAACCTTAGTTCAAAGGAAGTTAGTTTTTGATTTGTGTGCATCTTTTGAATGTTCCTATATAATTGCTCATATGTTTAATGTTTGGAAAATATTTTACCCCAATTAAATTGTTTGGCATGGTCATATGTTAGTGTGAATTTAGTCATTGATGTTAAGGCTTGATGTTAATTTGTGTATGAGAAATTTTTAGAGTATGAACAAATATTTAAGCATGGGGTAGAGATATTGGGCACATTTATGCGCCTAAACGCTATTGAATTACCATATTTTTACCTAAGTTCCAAGAATAATTTAGAGGATCTTGATGTTTTATTGTCTCTTGTGTATTTGTGGTATTAATTCATATGATTAGCCTTTTTCATGTGGAACGATGGTGCCTAAGGAGTAAGAAAAAATGGAGGACTAAGGGGATGAGGAAACTAAATCTAGAAGTGAAGAACTGGGCATGAATGGGCTGCCTCAATACTTAGATAACATTATTTGGGATCTTGAATAGCCTTACAATGTGAAGCCATCTAAATTTTATAAACTCACACTGTGAGGCCATTTCTTGGAGTGTAACTTTGTCTTTTATTGGTTTCTTAACGAGTCTATAAAATACCTGAATATTTGAATAACGAGGAAACGATGTATATAGTTGTATTATCCCCACATGTGGTGGGCACTTTGTTCATTTAACCACAACACTGTATATACATTAAGGGCGACTTTTTGAGCACTGTCAAGTGTTTTTTAGAGAAGAACAAGGAGCACAAGTCAAGCCAACATCTAGGGTATATTCTGTTTATCTTTATTCTTTTAGATTCCACTATGAACTATATATTTGTAATTATGTTTGTAAATATGCTTGGATAAACACCTTTATCTAGGGTTATGTCTAGATACATGATTTTTTAATATTGATTTTGATAAGACAATTATTATTTCTCATATTAATTGTTTCTACATGTCTTCTTTAGTATTTTAATGATTGTCCACCATTAAGATAAACTTGTAATCCTAAGCGTGAACTGGAAGGAAATCCTTAGGGTAGGACGAGAAACATAGGGAGTGATTTCATGCCAGAACTATGCCATGAAGGCTAGTTATGGGTGATTTGCGATTAGGATAGGAATGTACCTAGTTTCCTCGCTTGGTTTGTTATGGGAAGATAACTATAATGCAATAGGAATAGGTTGACACATCTCCACTTAATGATTTATTTTTTATATTATTTTGGGTAGGTGGTTAGAGGGATAAAACTCCTAATTCATAGGTTAAACCTCGAAACCAACAATTAAAGAAATAGAGTTGTTAACATGAATCAATATTATGCATGATTGTGACTAATTCCATGACCCTAGAATATCTTTCATCACTGATTAATATTTACTATTATATTAATTATAATCCTTTATATATTGTTCTTATATTAAGTAAAATAAATTCCTTATAACATCTACACTTGGTTACCGAAAAATTGGATCATCTTGGTACTTGCTTATGTTGAATACTAAACTAAACATCTAACTCCTTGGGGGTTCAACATCCATCTTGAAAGAGCCACCATACTAATTGTTAGACCGCGTGCACTTTCATATGCGGTTGGTCTGCAACACCCCACTGGCTTATGCACAACTGGAACAGCTCTCTCTTCTAAGGTCTCCTCCCATTCCCTAGTCTGAGAACCCTGCAGCATATCATCGTGAGATAAACTCTAAAGTTCACCAAGAACCCTCAACAAAGTATCCTTCCATAGTGGGATTTCGACATAGTCTTGAGCTCTATCCTCAGCTCTATCCATAACAGGATCAGGTGAAGCCGCTCTAGCTCTATCCCTATCTGGGCTTCCCCTGTAACTCCCCCTCGGGCTCCACCTTGACCTCTTACTCTGCCCCTACCCCTGGTAGCTGGCTCAGGTACATTCTTATCACCCTTATTAGTAGTACCTCTAGTCCTTACCATCTGCCAAATAAAATACACAAGGATTAAGTTACGTGAATAGACCATGCTAGATAAAAGTGAAAAAATAAAAAGATGTTTCCTAAAGTTTCGTTGCCTCTCAAGGATAAGTATGGACATCTTCATACTGATCGACAAGACTCTACCAAACCTTTCTAGTGAACAGTGGGACCTACAAACCTAAGGCTCTGATACCAACTTATCACTCCCCAAAAATTTGATGTGACAGCTGACTTCCCCAATCCCGATAGGTTAGCTGAATAACATTAAAACACTTAAAGAGAAAATTTAACCAAATAGACATTTAAATGAGGAAGTCAATATGATAACATATATATATAAAGTCAACCCAAAAACATGTGTCGTGGTGACAAGCCACTATAGAATATAAATACAACGAATTTGAATATTCATAAAGAGTCATTAAAAATTAAAAGCACTATTACATAACTAAAAAGAGGAAATACACGGAAACTAATGCAAGAGTGACCAACTACCTCTAGATCCTCAAAGCCTTCCTAGACTAATGAGAAGAGGTAATATCTCTAAGTCTAAGGCTTGGTACCTAGATAAAAGTGCAGAAAAAGCAAGAGTGAGTACCAAAACAACGATAATCAACAGTTTCCTTAGCTGGGTAACTACAAAAAGAACCAAAATCCCCTATCTCCCAACTGTTCTGCCAAAAATACTACAACCTACAAATAATTATATACAGTAGCCCAGAAGTAGTGTGTGAAGATACAACAATTATGATCAAATAGTCAACTCACCAAATCACAAGAGCCTAATTCTAGAAATGGCCCAAGTCATCAATAGGGATCCAAGAAAAAAACAATCATCAT
This sequence comes from Withania somnifera, assembly GCA_039654485.1. NCBI lineage: Eukaryota > Viridiplantae > Streptophyta > Magnoliopsida > Solanales > Solanaceae > Withania > Withania somnifera. The sequence continues at coordinate 12,130 of JBDJHY010457874.1, read as the reverse complement.
ATATGGTTTTTCTGAAGTTCCTTGATAGTATCAAACATCTAATCAAAGTATCCAATCAGGGCCTCAGCTATACCTTTTAAATATACATATATAATCACCCATTCAAGACCTCATCTATGTCATTTTAATAACATAAGCATCTATTTGGGACTCGGCTATGCCTTTTTAATCATATAGTCATATCATCATATCATAGACACCCGGTCAGAGCCTCGGCTGTGACATTGTAAAAATCTTAATCAAACTTCTATGGTCAACCAATTCTATATCAACAAGTTTGAAGATTTCATCAAGGTATATTTCAAGATTCTTAATCAAAATTCATCAATGAATAACCATCACAATTCAATCATAGAAAGTATCACAAGTTGAGACTTTAATTCAATACATAAATCCCTCTTAAGAAAATTCTATCAAGTATAAACTCTTCATTTCCATTTAACCTCCCAAGCATCAATATTTTCATATATCAATATTACCTTTTATCGTGAACCTTTTATTAATTAAGTGTATAATTAGACCTCAAACTTAACAAGTGTTCATTTCCAACAACATGTTTCGAACCAACAAGTTACACTACAATTCAAGTAAGATTATGGTTCAAAAAATCATCAAATATGCTCATTTTACCCACTTATTCATTTCTAAAATCAACATGATAGATAATACAAATTTTTCTAAAGAATCCATATAATCCCAAGTCACATAAACAATTAGCAAGAAAGTGGGAAAATTAGCAAGCAATTGTTATCAATTTATAGAAAGGCATTAAACCTGAACTTGCCTTAGTTTTGAAGAAAATAGCTACCCAAGTACCTGTTGACTCCCTATCATATGCAAGTATACGTGGTCTCACAAGTAATACAGTGGCTCTTGCGAGCTAGATGTCGAACCCACAGGGACTTGAAATTATGAATTAAAATTGCCAAATGATTCTAGTAAGATCTTAATCTATAATGCAACAGAAAAGAATAGAATATGAGTGTGCTAATTTTGTAGTTCTAATGTAACTATGGATAAGTAAATGAGATCTGGGGCAAAACAACCAAGAAAGATAGATAGAAGCAACAGTCCCAGGGTTATGGTATTGCATACAAACTAGTATAGTCTTAATCCTCCATAAAGGTACTTATTCTTTAACTGCTGATTAAGGGGTTGAAATCATGACTAGGGATTGATAATTATCTAGTCCCTATTTACTCTAGAACATAACTACTCTAAGTGACTGTGTTGTATTACTCTCATAAATGCATTAACACTTTCTTCCTTATCAAACCAAGCGAAGCACTAAGTACATGATCATGTCTCAGTTATTCATTATGTTGTTAATCTCGGATTAAGGTCATCAACATAAATACTCTCCTCATGCTCCTATTTCACTCACAATATTATTGGATTCAATGAACCTCGCAAGTTAAGAGTTGAATCTAATGGTGGCCAACAATTAGAAACACGATGATCACAGGGCATGAGAACAATCCATGATACGAAAAAGTACTACTTTATATCAAATCAATCCCATACAAAGTGTGCTAAACATAACCCTAGAACAAGGGTATTTAGCCAATAAAGCTCATATTCAATTTGGGAAATAATATCAAAATATTAACATTAGCATACAAGAATTGAATGGTGGAGATAACCCTAGGTTGCAAGTATCCTCTTCTTTTGGTGTCTTAAATCCCCAATTCCTCCTCCTCTTTAATCCAATGCAATAATCAGAATCATCATTAAAATATGTTTTTCAATGCTTATATAGATACTTAGAGGAAAATACCAAATTGCCCCTACTAGTCCTGCCTTTAAAAGACTTTCTCTGCTGGCGGAAAAAGGGATGCGACATGATCCTTATTTGTGATAGAACCTCCATCATGTTGTGATCTCTATCATGATAGGGGTCACTTTTCGACATTTGCATCTACTCCTTCCGTCTTGCTTTCTATCTTGTTCTACTATCCTCAACGTATCCAATAGACCTGTAAATTTCTAATCAGATTGGTTAGCGATGCTTTACATATATTTAGTCATAAGACACTCAAAAATCATATAAATATCCTCACAACAAAGACAAAATATAGGAATTAGGTTGCTTTATTACATGCTTAACTGCCTAAGATCAGTGCCTTCCCTTCTGAATGACCTCCAATCAAGTGGAATCTAGTCACTTAAATACAAGAAATATACACTAATTAACTCCCAAAATAAAATAATCAAGGTTTATGTAAACAACAACCCCAGGCCCATGGATTCAAGATCAAAGTTTGTTCATAAAATAATGCAATCGAATACCAAGGGATGCTAAAATATCAAGTTTCATTGAAAATCCATTCCATTTCGAGGGAAAATTTTCAAGTTTTATCAAATTTGAGTTATTCCTTTTAACCACTGATTTAGGCCTCAAAACCATGAATTTTCTAAGTAAAATCATGCCAAAATAGCGATAAATTGATGAAAACATGATTGGAAAACTTACCCAACAATTATCTTTAATTTCTTCTCTCAACTCTGACAAAAATGAGTATTTTTGAGGTTTTGCATGATTTTTTTATAAGCCAAAAATGTTTACCAATCTATTTTAAAACAATTCATAGGAGAAGTAGTTGTTCATCATAAATGTTACCCTACCCCACATATGTGGAAATCAATAGTCTTAAGTCCTTTGTGATCATGGAAAGCAAAAGAAATCAGCTTTGTGAGTGTGTCCACAACCCCTGCAAATGTGAAGCACAAATGAATCCCTTCTTCATGAACATGGTGGGCCTCCACAAATATGGAGACGCTTGGGACAACAACAGCTGCATTTCACAAGGCAAAAATGACACCAAAAGGCCCCAAAACCAACATTCAGAATCCCATGACAATAAACCATATATGCAAGCATACAATTTTTGATATTACAGACTCAAAGAAACCATCAAATCACGCATATGAGGTCTCTTTGACCTGATTCTCATTATGGGCCCATTCATAACCAAAATACCTTTGGGGCTAACGAAAAATATAAAAACCCTCTTTCTAGGCCAAATTTTAACTTCCGAATCCAACAGAACCATCAGATTGTTTATCTAAGCACTCGAAGACCAAATATTGACCAAAGTCAACCAATTCACTTAAACTTCAACTTTAGCCATTCTAAATGCCCAAACTTACAACAAAAGGTATGAAATAGTAAACGAGAGTGTAATAGACCAAAATTGACATTATGGAGCTGATGAAATTGATAAATTTATTATACAAGGTCCAAACTCTCTATGACCCATATAGTTCCTCATTTGAACTTAAAAGCTCTAAAAACTCAAATATCCCAAACTTTCCTATCAGGTCACATCCCGCACCCCAACCAACCATTGAATCATACTTATTTTTACATTAAGGTACTAACAGAGGGGGGAAAATAGTCAACAAACTCAGAGGAGGCAAAAATGACCTCGAGGCCATTATAGTAAGGTAACTAGAGGCTGCGATCGTATGACTGCCTTGCAACCTATATAAGGTTCTTTTCTATATTTTACTTGATGAGCTTTAAAGTTTTTATGCTAAATTATCTTGATTTATAGAGATTTTACTAGTAAATACTAAGGGTATAATTGAGGTTTTGATTCGTGGAATTGTGTTTTTATGATTCTATGATTATTTCTATAGGGTAATTTTTCAATTCTTCTTTAGTTATAACGTTTTATATATTATATAAACTATTGGGATTTCTTATTATTTTCCTACCTTTATTTTGGTCCCAATTTTTAATCATACATTCTATGAGTTGTTCTCTATGTGTTGATATAAATATTCTTTTTTCGAGCTTCGAGGGTTTACGGACCCTTTTTTAGTTTAGATTTTGACCCCTCTATTTCTATAGAAATATGGGTCTTTTTTTACTCGTATTAATGTGTAGGTTATAGTTTTTCTAGCCTCATGCAATTTTGAGCTTTATTTGTGATTTTCGGATATCTCAACGTGCTTTTCAAGGCTATTACCAAAATCTAGGTAAGCTACGACTTACTTCTTTCAAATTAGGTATTTAGTATTGTATACTCTTTGTAAATTGGGATCCTTTTTATATCTTTTCTCCTATCCTACGGACTATTTTGCTGGCCTCTTCACTTGACATATATCCCTAGGGCTATAAGTCCCTACCTGTGTACTTCACGCTGTCTCTAGAACAAGTTGTGGTTAGGGAGAGTATTATACTAGTGATTAGAGCTTAGTATATAACCCCCAAGTTTATCTAGTGGCTCTAGAGCCAATTAAACTGTTGATTTCTTCTGTATTGCGAGAATACATTGTTGATTTAAATGATAACTAGTTTTTTGGTAAATTAATGACAGGGAAGTGATTTCTTATGTATTATATTTATTTATTTTCCATGATTGCGCTCATAAGTAGTATGGATCCATTTTCTCACACCACTTGGTCCTATTTTTACATTAACGTTGTGGTTTTAGGTATTGCCTACTTGGCAACAGTTGGGTTTTACTTAGATTTGAATTTACCTATATGGCTGGACTTGAGTTTTCCAGTAACATATAATATATGGGTTGATCCTGGGGTTTTTCATTTTTTCCCCTGTTGATTATGCCCTGTTTAACTTTATATGAGGATTTTATACATGATCGTAGGCAGTTTTACCTGCCGGAAAGCCACTTAACTCGTATTAATTAGCTTTGTTTTGAGGATAATTGTACAATATGTAATGGTTTTGAAGTGATTATACTGAAATACCTCTAACCAATGTGATTAGCAGCTTTTCAGGATATTATGGAAATATGGAAGAAAACCAGTGGAACTAAAGGCAAGTCAAGAAGTGAAGAAGAAATTCCTAGATCATTAATGGTAATTGGGTCTTTTCACCAAAAAGTTCAACAACCCTTAAGAGGCATTTTGAGAGGCATAATTGGGATATAATTATTATTCTAAGAAAAAGGAGGGAAAAAAGGATGCTATCACAAAAGGAAAACGGAAACCCTAGAAAGAGAACATCACTATTGCATAAAGGGTGAAAAATATTCATACAATTTACATACGGTATTTGTCAACTATGAATTTCGTATTTATTATGTATTGTATGGGCTAAAAATCCTAATTCTAGGGCTTGTAGTTCACACACCATGTGTTGATGATAATTAACGTAACGTACTTTGTTTCCAATTAATCGATTCTTCTTCTATTTTTCCATAATTGTGTTTCTAATTGTTGGCCGCTTTTAGAAGAAATTCTTATGCTTACTAGGTTATTGAATCTGATAATTGGGTAAGTGAATGGGAATAGAAGGAGTGTGTTTCTATTGCTAACCTTAATCCGAGAGCAGTAATAAAACTAGCGAATTAAGACATGATCGTGTACTTAGTTTCTTCGCTTGGGTAATTTAGGGAAGATAACTTAATGTCGTTATGAAAAGCTGGAAACACTCTAATCCGGCGTAGTTGTTACTTGATTAATTATATGGCTAATGGACGATCCATCCTTATTTATGATATCAACCCCTAACTCAACAATCAACGGAACGATGAGTTCACATTAATTGAAATTCATAAGTGTTTATGTGTATAATACCATTTACCTAGAATCATCGTAATCTTGATTTACATCAACTTATATTCTTATATATTTATTTTTATCTTACATGGACTTTAGTTATACATTAATTAATATCTATTCTGGAATCTCCAATTTGCACTTTTCAGTTAAGTCCTCATATAGCTCATTTAGTTAAAACTAATTAATAATTTACAAGTCTCTGTGGGTTCGAAAATCCAGCTCACAAGAGCCACTATATTACTTGTACGATCACGTACACTTGTGTGTGTGTTTGGACACAACAATTTTATTTGAGGTATTCGCTCATTTCATGGTTATTTTCCTTGGTCCTATTCTTTCACATATGGTACGTTTGTGGTTAGAATCGGAGGTGATGATGTTCCCCCACCCCCACATAGAGCTCCAAATAGGGGTTGGCATAGAGCTAGAGCCTGTCAGACAAGAGATGAGTGGGATAAGCCTACAACTGTGGATCCCCCCACCTCTTATTGAAGGCCCAATCGCCTTTAGATGAGGCACTTAGAGTTATGTGGCAGCATTTGATGGATATGTTTGGTAGATCCCCCATTGACGAGGGTCAGACTTTAGTGAAGGAAGTGGCATAGGGTGGCCTAATTCCTTCTATTTATCTTACACCAGCGGCGGTCATAGTTCCTCCCACACAACCTGACCTAGAGATACATCCAATTCAGTTGTTGAGCCAGTCCTAGCATTCTGTTCCATTTATAACTTTTGAGAATAGGAAGATGCACGATCATTTCATGTATACGGGACCTCCTTGATTTTATGGAGACTCTAGAAAGTATCCATATGAGTTTATTGAAAAGTTCACTGAATGTTTGTAGAATTTGGGCTTAAGAAAGAGACGTGGGGTTGATTTTATTAGGTATCAATTGGAAGGTCGGGATAAGGCCTGGTGGAGGTCATATAGAGAGATTATACCCTATGGATCTGCACCTATGACATGGAATTAGTTTTTGGATGCCTTTATGTCTCATTATGTTTCCCAAAGTGTTCACAAGGATCTTCAAGCGCAGTTTGTTAACCTGCAATAGGGATCAATTACAATTTTTGAGTATGAGGCCCAATTCACATAGTATTTATGGCATGGAGCAACTATTATGTTGAAAGATACTTAGCACGTTTGCTGCATTGCAGTAGGATTGAGACCATAGTTAAAAGCAGACATGGAGTTATTACTAGCTCAGGGCAGTCTCTTATTTGCAGTGGTGGATCACGCCCGTATTATGGAGAGCTATCGTCTCTTGGCCCAAAGGGACAACAACAACAAAATGTGCTGCCATGATAATTATAGTGGGTCACTGTTTTATAGCATTTGGTATGATAGACGTGGACCTTAGTAGCATCTACCATAAAAGCTGCTGCAGAAGCAATTCCAAGGGCAACCTAGAAGGCTGGTTCAGGCCTTTCTACCATCTGCTGGTGGTGTTAAGGGTAGTCATCTTGTTAGGGGCACATTATCTAGGGTTCAGGGTTGTTGTGGTCATGTTAGACCGGTTACTGGTTCTGGTCGACAAAGAGTTTGAGGTTGATATGATTGTGGTGAGATAGGTCACTATTCTAGAGAGTACCCGCGGCATTGGTTTATTCAGCTAGCAATTTAGACCGTAGAACCTCTGTAGATAGTACCACTACCAGCTAGAGTTTGAAAGTCAGCAACTTGAGGTGATCGTGGAAGGGCCTTTAGGAACCTGGGAGGGAGAAGAAGGGGAGGTCATCAAGCCAGTTTTATGTCATACCTGTTAGAGCCTGAGTAGAGATCTTTGATGCTATAGTTACTGGTATGTTATTAGTTTTCCACCAGCAAACCTTTCTATTATTTGACCTTGATTCTACATATTATTAAGTGTCTGTGTACTTTGCATTCAGTTTGGGTGTTGTATGTGAGCAATTATGTTGTGCCCATGAGTGTGGCTACCCCCTAGGTGAGCCTATTATTTTGGATCGAATTCACGAGGGTTGCAAACTCAGAAAGATATTCTTTATTTGAAATGATTGATTTTTATGTAATTCTAGGCATGGGTTTTTTATTCCTCCATTATGGGGTCTTGGACTATTTTTCCAAGACTGTGACTTTATCAGTGCCTAGTGTGTCTCAGGTAGTATGGCAGGGCCCTATTTTCCACTCTCTGGTGATATTGGTATCCAGTATATAGGCCAGTGTATTTTCATTTAGGAGTTATATTGTGTATTTATCTTATGTCCATGATGTGAGTATTGATCCTCCTTCCATGCGTCCATGCCCATTGTTAGAGAGTTCCTTGATGTTTTCTTGATTGGTTGGCTAGCTTACCACCCGAGAATGTTATTGATTTTTCTATAGAGGTTGAGCCTGGTATTAGACCTAACTCAATTGCACCTTATCGAATAGCTCCTTCAGATTTCCGGGAGCTCAATGCTCAGTTGTAGGATTTGGTTGCCAGAGGCTTTATTCACTCCAGTGTTTCTCTATTGGGCTCTCCGGTATTATTTGTAAAGAGGAAAGATAGGACCATGCGTATGTGTATTTATTAAAGGCAGTTGAATAAAGTTATCATTAAGAATAAGTATTTTTTTGTCATGGATTGATAACCTATTTGATCATGATCAGGGTGCGGTGGTGTTCTGAAAGATTGATTTGCAATTGTTTTATCACCAGCTGAGGATTTAGGATAGGGACATCCCGAAAACTGCTTTTTGTACTTGATATAGCACTATGAATTCCTGGTTATGTCATTTGGGATGATTAATTCCCCAGCTACATTTATGGACCTCATGACCAGAGTCTTAAGGTCGTACCTTGGTTCTTTAATAATTGTATTTATTGCTGATATCTTGGTGTATTCTCATAGACGAGAGTAGCATGAGGACATTTGTAAGTTTTTATTCAGATCATAAAGACTAAGAAGCTGTATGTGAATTTCTCAAAGTATGCCTTTTGGTTTTATTCGATTGCATTCTTTGTGAATGCTATTTTTCTGCCAGTACCAGCATAAATCCATCTAAGGTTTCAGCTATTTGTGATTGTCCTCAACCCACCATTCCCTCTGAGGTTCATAGGTTTGTTGTTTTAGCAGGTTATTACAGATGATTTGTCTAGGGATTTTCATCCATAGCAGCTCTTGTGACAAGAATTACACAGAAGGATGTTCCCTTTCGGTGGTCTGAGAATTCTAAGTCCATCTTTCTAAGTCTCAAGGAGTTGCTTACTTCGACAATGGTACTAACTCTTCAAGTTGAGGGACAACTACTTATTATTTATTATGATTCCTCTAGTATTGGAATAGGGTGTGTTTTGATGCAATAGTTTAAATTCATTGCATATGCCTAACATCTGTTGAAGGTTCATAAGTGCAAGTATCCCACCCACGAGTTTCATATGCTCAAGGAGTATCTTACCTCTACGGGGCTCATTTCGTGATTTTCACTGATCAACACAGCCTTCAGTACATTCTTAGCTAGAGGGAGCTCAATCTCAGATGGAGGAGATGGATCGAGCTCCTGAAAGATTATGACATCAGCATCCTGTATGATCCTAGTAGAGCAAATGTAGTTGCAAATGCTCTAACTAGAAGGCTTTTAGTGTGGGCGGTTTGGCTTATATCCCCTCTTCTGAGAAGTCATTAGCCTTAGACATTCATTCGTCTGCTAACTATTTGGTCCAAATGGACATATCATACCCGAGAAGAGTCATTGCTCATGTTGACACTAGACCTACTCTGTTGATAAGATTAAACAGAGATAGTATGAGAGAAGGTCCTTAGTTCGTATTTGAGAGTTGGTTCTGAGGGGTGATTACAATGGTACATCGGTAGACTCTGACAGGGCATTGTGGATGGTACCGTATTTGAGTTCCTAGAGTGGATGATTTGATTTAGCTTATCTTTGTGAGGCCCAGTATACCAGGTATTCCATATATTCTTGTTTGGGATGATTTGTACAAATTTGAGATAGGACTACTGGTGGCATCGTTTGACATAAGATATTACTAGGTTTGTTTCCCGGTGCTTAAACTGCTAGCAAGTGAAGTTTGAGCATCATAGACCAAGTGGTGTATTACACCGACTTCCTATCCTTTTGTAGAAATAAGAGAGGATCACCATGGAATTTTTTTTGGGAATCCCCTACTTCTAGGGGTTGTGACTATGTATGGGTCATTTTTTATGTATTGACCAAATCTGCAAACTTTTTACTAATGTCGTCTTCTTAGGGTGCCGAGTGACTTGCCACCTTGTACGTTAGGGAGGTCCTCTGTTTGTATAGGGTGCTAGTTTCATATCAGACCAAGGTATACAGTTTAACTCAATTTTTCGATGGATAGTGTAATGCGATATGGGTACCGAGGAAGCTCTGAGTATAGCATTCCACTTGCATATCGATGATCAATCCAACCGAACTATCTAGATACTCAAGGATATGCTATATGCTTGTGTTTTTTTAGGGGTAGCTAGGATCAACACCTGGTTTTATCAGAGTTCTCTTATAATAATAGATACCATTCTAGTATTCATATGGCACCATTTAAGGCTTTGTACGGTAGGCATTGCATTTCGACAGTCAAAGGGTACAATAGCATTGAGATTTTGCCTCAGACTTTTTACTAGATTCAAAATTCCATAGATAGCATTCGGGTCATTAAGGAAAAACTTTGAATACCACAAAGTAGTCAGAAGTGTTATGCAGAACATAGTCTTTGACCTTTGGAGTTCAATGTCGGGGACATGGTTTTCTTATGGGTGTCTTCCACAAAAGGCATTATGAGATTTGGTCGAAGGGGTGAGCTTAGCCCTATATTTGTTAGGCCTTATATGATTATGGAGAATATCAGCATAGTTACCTACAAGTTATCCCTACCTTCAGAGTTAGCCATTGTTCACTATTGATGTCATGTGTCCATGCTTTATTGTTACATACCATATCCTTCCTATTTAATCAGTTCAGTTGGACGACCTTTTGACTTATTAGGAGCAAATTGAGACAATTATCGGCAGAGATGTGATATGGCTCAGGTCTATAGATATTCCAGTTGTGAGGCTTCATTGGACTCACCTCCTAGTAGAGGAAGCTACCTAGGAGACGGAGAAGGATATGTGAGCCCAGTACCCCTACCTATTCGACTCTTCAAATACTTCCTGTTTCTTTAACTTTTGCAGATACAAGTTCCTATAGTTTGGGATGTTGTATCGACCCTCAAGATTTATTTCATTTTTTTGAAACTTTTTTGCATTTAGAGATTCCTTATAACTAGGCCAAGTCGTTCACTACCAGATAGGATTAGTAGGTTGGGTCCCTGTTAGTGGTTACGGTGTAATTCTTTTGTAATTATGACCTTTTCGAAACTTACTCAATTCATATGATCTCTAATCGCCTTTTGTCGATTCTGTTGAGTCTGGAATATCGTTTACATAAGTATTTCATATATAGAGTGTGATTATTGGAATCTATTTCCATTTTGTGTGCGTTCCAAAAATTGTACATAAAATCTATCAGGTTGGGCCTGCTGAGGCAGAAATCGGTAGTTGTGTCGATAAATTATTTTTTTGACCAATTTATCGGTCAAAGCGGTACTTTTTTCCATAAATTTCTTTTTCTAGTTTTTTTTTCACTATTTCTCATCAAAAATTCACATTTTCCCTCTATTTTTTTATTTGGGTTGAGGATTCTTGAAGTGGTTTAATTAAATTCTACTCTGTAGAAATGCATTGTGGTGGTTCTACGATCATTTATACTAGGTAATTCTTCATTTATTTGTTTTATAAACTTTCCAAGCTTTAGCCCACATGAAGGGGTGCCCACATGAATAACCACAAATGAGAGAAGTCTAAGTATCTCATGCCATGATTGCTAGTGCATCGGCCTTTGGCCTCGAGGAGTATTTCCAACCTTGGTTTTATATTTTTTATTGCTTTAAGGACAAAGCATGAGTTTAAGTGTGGGGTGGGGTATATTCCTATGTTATTTTAGGATAAAGTATATTATATGATTTTTATTTTAATTTTTAGTAAATCATACTTCATCCACCCCTTGGTTTTTCTTTTTGGTTCTTTTCAGATGGGGGACCTTTGAACAGAGTATTTTTATATATTTTTCTTTTTAGGAATAATTTTAATTTTTAGAAGTAATTTAGTTTTTGTTGTTTATTTTTGGCGGAAAAGAACTGATTGACTTGTTTGATACAAATAATTTAGGCCTGAGCTTGAGTAATTTATTCCTGTCAGTGCTTGGTGTTAAACTAAATGATTAATTTTCTGACACCTAGGCTCAAGGATTTGACTCTGTACATAACTTTTCTTATTTTATAATTTTTGATAACCCTTTCTGTCTTTGAAGTAGAACTGATCCATCTTGATTGAGACTTGTGCCAAGTGGGGTGAGGATTCTTACATATTCCATGTTTTGCATCTTAGTCTAAAACTTGCCTTGCATTTTATTGAAGAAAAATAAAAGTATTGCTCTTATTAGAAGATGATATAGGCCTTCATTGATATGTCTTGTGAATTTTAGCCTATTCGGAAATTATATCACTAGTTATCCCTTTTGAGCCTATAGCTTATTCTTTGGTAACAGTATTTTTGCCTTGAATCTTTTGTTAAAT
>JBDJHY010457766.1:0-17593 GCA_039654485.1 Withania somnifera | reverse complement strand
CACATTTGCTCGACCCATTAGGTACTACACCTTTCTTGACTTTTGAGGAAAAAAGTCATTGTTAGTGGTGGATTTTGTAATGACCTAGTTAGTCATTTCCATGCCTTTTGTCTTTTCCTATTCTTAGAGCTATATTGTAGTCTCCCCAAGTTGTTTATGACTTACTGGGATGATAGCTCAATGCCCTAGTGACTCATTTACTTGTTATCTCAGTTTCAGTGTTTTGAATTTTAAGTTTGAAATAATGGAACTTGAGAGTGAAATTATAGTAAATCCGCTCGAAATTAAATTTTGATAATTCTATTAGCTCTGAAATGCCAACTTTGGTCTAGGAAGACCTTACGTTCATGTCCTGGGCTTTTTATTTTGAGTTTGGGTTGCTTTGTGGAAATTCAGCCCCAAATGAAGCTTATTTTGGATCCTGGGTGGTCTTTTGATGACCAGAGCACCAAATTAGGATTTCATTGATTCCATCAACTCTAGAATATTTAGTTTGGGCTATTTTAGCCATTGGTTCACTTCCCTGAGTGTTTGGGCTCGCTTTTTAGTAGGTCTATAGACAGTCCTTAGTTTTTCTCCTTCTAATCCTTTTGACTTTAGGGTCCTTTTTTCTTAAACATCCTCGGTTGGTTGTTTTGGTGATTTCTTTGAGTCTGTAATAGGTTTTCCACCCAAAATGCACTTTTGGTTTGTTAGAATCTGACTCTGGATACTCGTTTCATACCCCTCAAAGTTTTCTCAATTTATGTTGTGTTGCTGCAGGTCATAGACCGCACCAGTGACCCTTGGTCGCCCTTACGGGGTTACCCCTATGCCGAAGGGGCCTTCCTGGCATAAAATCCCCTACACCCTTGCATACCACCCTAGCGAAGCTACACTTGTGGCCAAAAGGGCGCCGCACTGACCCCTTGCAGTCCATAAATATAAGACAGTTATATATTTACTATTTTAGGTGGATACTTGTCACTGATAGGGGGCTAGGCCCCAAATTTGTCACTTATATTATGAGGGTGAGGCCCTAATTATTGACACTAATAGGAGGTGTGTGTCCGAGGTTGATTATTGAATCTGACAAGGGTGTGTGTGCCCGAGGTTGATTATTGACGCTGACATAGGGTGTGTTTCCCAGGTTGATATTATGAGAGCAAGGCCCTGGTTACTTGTACTAATGGTCTTATTCCACTTTACTTTCCTGCGCCCCTGTGTATTTCCTTAGTATGGTGTGTGCTCACGGGGTTTAAGGGGTGAGTAATGGTGGGTTTTGTTATGCTATTTGTACCAACCGGTGGGATGGAGTGCTGGTAGGTTTTTCTGTCCTGTTTGTACTTACCGGTGGAATGGGACGCACTCTTTTATTAAATCTATACATGTGGTTTATGTGTATATGGTATCATGATTAGTAGGGTTTCATTGAGCTGGAGCAAAGGTATGTTTCTTGACTTCATGTGGGTTTCAGATACTGATCTCTGTGGATTGCGTCTATCATGTTTAGTTTATGTAAATCTATATTGGAACATTTAATATCTTACCCTTTTGCTTAATATTAGTCTTACTGCTTCTTTCACTACTTCCTTATTACTATTGACCTGTTATACTTCCTCACCTTTCTTACTCGCATTTTATTTGCTTCCTTATTATATTTCCTACTAGTATAGATCTCGCTGTTTTTTTATTTATAACTTATGTGTGCCAATTTAGCTTATAATGCCACTAGTTAACCTTTGTTATTGGTGATCTTACTACACTTCTGCATCTTTTTGTGATGGAGGATTTAGTGCGGGTTATATTTAAGGATGATGCTCATTCCAAGATACATTTTGAGAGTCTTATGAGGATACGGTGAACTCATGGATTTTGGGTATACCTTCTCCATCAGCAACAACTCTATGTTTTCTTGTAGTCATAGACAACTTTTATCTTATTTTACTTAGATTAGTTGCTCCCTAAGTTATATATAGATACTTTTCATACAAGAAGTCAAAGTTAAACCAAATAATCTATGCAATACTATACTAAATGAGTATATGATGACAAGCTATAGAATCCTAAATGATAAAACTAAGAGAGAGAGTCTTTTTGATCATCCAAAGCTAAGAAAATAAAAGTCTATGTGTTCCTTAGGTAGTCATAGTCTTATTACATACTTAGTACCCTAAGTTGGTATTTAAAAAGTATCCATTCAAGAGTAAATATTAGTTGATCAGCTGAAGCAAACAAACGGCCTATTTGGGCGAATCTTCCTTGAACAGACTGCCCTTTAGGGGGCTCTTCTTTGTGCGACGGTGGCTGGGTGATTCTTTTTTGCTTGGATGGTGAAATGGGAAAGCTTCCTATTTAGGAAAAGGCCTTATATGAGCATTCAATAAAGTAGGCGAGCTTCCTAGAAGTAGATGACTAGAGGGGTGTGCCATCCTTGCTTGGACGAGAATCCTCACTCGATGTCATGTCTTCACTTGATAGTATGTCTTCCTTGAGCCTCCATACATTGTACATCAATCCTAGGGGCTCTTCAATTTCTTTCAAAAACTCCTTATTCTTGAACAAGGCTTGAAGTTTTTGAAGATCTCAATCTTGACTCCTTGTGAACGGTTTGACAATTTCTTGGATGTTATCATCCTCCTGCTCTAGGAAAGGATTTATCATAGAATCCATAAAATCTCCGTCCTCACCTATAACACATGGAAACAACATCAATATTTAAAACATTATGAACATTATACTCACTCGGTATATCCACTTTCTAGGCGTTATCATTGATTCTTTCAAGAATTTTAAAGGGGTCATCTCCTCTTGGGCTTATCTTGCCTTTTTGAACTTTTGGAACCTTGCATTTCAAAAAATGAACCCAAATCCAATAGTTGGGTTTTAAAGTCACTTTCTTTTTTCCCTAGTTGTGTTTGAGTAACTTTGGAGATAATTCTTTCAAGGTTTCCCTTAGTCTTTGCATGGATCCTCTTCATTTCTTGGATTTTTTCTTGGAATCAAAACTCACTACTACAATGCTAGACAAGGGGATTAGAATAAGAGGAATCAAAGGATTAAAATCATAGGATATGTCAACAAGTGTCATTCAAATGGATGTATGAAAAGATCGGCTATGAGAAAATTCTACTAGAGGAACCGATCTTCCTATGAAGTTGGGGTGTTTCTTACTATGCACCTAAGCATACTACCAAGTGTATTTTTGACTACCTCGGTTTTCCCATCAATTGGGGTGGCAAGGGTGGAAAATAAGAGCTTTCTACAAAGAAAACCCCAAAGGTTCTTCCAGAAGTGACGATTGAATTTAGAGTCCCTATCACGAACAATAGTTTGGGAACCCCATCAAATTTAAGAGTATTATGAATGAACAAGGTAACAACATGATATGAATCATAATTATTATAGAATGGAATTAAATGGCCAATTTTATAGAATCCATCTACAACCACAAATATATTATCATGCCCCCGCCTAGTCGTAGGGAGGCCCAACACAAGTCACAAAGAATTTCAACATCATTCTTCATTTTGGGCCAATAGAATTGCTCTTTGAGGAGAGCAAGAGCTTTGACCGTCTGAAATAGGCTATCAGACCACAAAATGGGCTTCGGTGGAAAGTAATCCACTCCATGAACTTATGCGAACACATACACTATCATCTTTGAATAAGAACCCATCGACCAATTGAAAAATATGAATTCGGCGACCTTGGTTGAGTTCTTTAACAATCCCCTTAAAATTGGATTCCATAGCATAGGCCTCCTTCAGCTATCAAATCCCCATATCTTGGAAGTCATCACATGCACCAATAGAAATATCTTTGACAAGGCATCAACAACTACATTCTCTTTCCAAGTCTTGTAGTGCATAGTGTATGGGAAGGTTTCAATGAATTCTACCCATTTGCCATGCCTTTTATTTCCTCTTTAAGTGGTTTAGGGACTTATTTTTCATCCTTATTACAAACTCCTTGTTCCATAAATAGTGGTGACAATGAGGCAACACTCTCACTAGAGCATACAACTCCTTGTCATATGTGGAGTAATTCAATGAAGCTCTTTATAATTTTTCACTAAAGTAAGCCAACAACTTACCTTCTTGCATGAGTACTCAAATAATACCCACCCCGTTCGCATCAAATGAACTTCAAATTAATTTTTAAAATTCAAGAGTTGGAGTAACGGAGATGGACTCAACTTATCCTTGTGCTTTCCCCAATAAAGGGGACATCCTTTTCAATAAGTCCAATCAATAGTGAGGCGATGGAGATAAAATCTTTCACAAATCGTTGATAGAATCTAGCCAACCCATGGAAAATCCATATTTTAAGGCATTAGTCGAGGTTGGCTAAGACTTGATGGATTCTACCTTTTCTTCATCTACTTCCACTCCTTGCACAGTCATTACAAACCCGAGAAAGATAACCTTGTGTACCCAAATGAACATTTCCTAAGATTTGCATAGATCTTTTCTTTCACCAATATGTCGAAGACTTGCTTCAAGTGGTTCACATGTTCTTCCATACACTTGATATACACTAGTATATCATTGAAATAAATGACACACTTGTTAATCAACGACTTCGAAACATGATTCATTAGTCTCATGTAAGTCTTTGGAACATTGGTCAACTCGAATGGCATGACCTTTCATTCATATATCCCAAATTTATTCTTGAAATTCGTCTTAGATTCGCCACCCCGATGTCATCCGGATTTGATGGTAGCCACTCATCAAATTAATTTTTTAAAATATGTGAACCTTTGAGCTCATTAATCCTAGGAATAGGGTGTTGACATTTCACTGTAATTTTTTCACAACTCTACAATAAACACACAACCTCGAAATGCCAATTCTTCTTTGGTAAAAGAATCATGGGGATGGTGCAAGGACTTAGGATTTACTCTATAAGTCCCTTCTCAAGAAGTTCCTCTACTTTTTTTAGTAGTTTTTTTTCCTCTATATTACTCCTTTAGGGCGGTCAGTTTGAAATTTGAGATCCCGGCACAAAATTAATTTGGTTTTCAATGCCCCTCATGGGTGGCAACCCCTTGGGCATTTCCTTAGGAAACAAAAACTTGTATCCCTGAAAAAGAAAAAAATGACACTAAGAAAAGTGCTTGTTTCTTGGTTATCATGCAATTAATAACTGGTGTTGACGAGGCATACTAAAAAGCGACACTAATCAACTTCCTTAAGACTTTTCTTTGGGTTGGATATCATACACTTCTTTCCTTTCATCTTAGCCATGCTAATTTTTTTCTCTTGTTTACTAGTGGACCCCTTGGTCCTACTCTCCTCTTCTTCAATATTACCCCTCTCCTTAAGCTCCTTCATAATGAGGTAGTCTTTACTAACTTGGTAAGGAGTCAAAGGCGCAAGTATGTGGTTTTGGCCCTTCATCATAAAAGAATAATTATTGGTTCGGCCTTGATGCATGATATCCCTATTAAATTTCCTTGGTCTTCTCAATAGAAAATTACAAGATAATATTGGTACCACATAACACAATATCTCATCATGGTATTTTCCAATGCTAAATTAGAACATAGATGATTTTCGATTTTTTTTTTGAATTTCCAGAATTTTTCATTTTTTGTAGTTTTTCGATTTAAAACCTAGGATTGTAATTTGATGGAACAAATTATAAGCCTAGGCTCTAATAAAAAATTACACGATCTCGGTTATGGGTCGAATTCTACAACAATATAAAAGAAATAAAAAACAAGGATATGTGGAATTCTATCAAAGAATAAGGAAACCAATTGATTAACCCACAAGCCCAAGAAACATTGTTTGGTTAAACAATTAAAAATAATAACAAATCAAAGTTAAACTAATATACTCAACAGTAGACTAAATGGGTATGAGCTAAAAGCTATTAGAACACCAAATAATGAAACTAAGAGAGTGTGTTTTTGATAATCCAAAACTATGAAAATAAAAGTCTAAGTGTGACTTAAATAGTCATAGACTTACTACATACTTAGAAACCTAAGTGGGTATTTACAATATAGACATTAAAGGCTAAATGTTAGTTGATCAGCTGAAGTAAATAGACTGCCTATGTGGGCGAATCCTCCTTAAGCAGACTGCCCTTTGGGCAACTCTTCCTTGTAGGACAGTTGGCTGGGTGATTCCTCTCTTCTTTGAAAGTGAAATGGGTGAGCTAACCATATAGGATGAGGCCTTATACGAGCCGTCCATAAAGTAGGTGAGCTTCCAAAAAGGAGATGGCTAAATGGGTAGTTCTCCTTGCTTGGATGGGACTTCCCACTCGATGTCATGTCTTCACTTGATGTTAACTCTTCCTTGAGCCTTCATACATTGTAAATCAAGCCTCAACGGCTTTTAATAACTCCTTATGCTTGAACAAGGCTTGAGTGTGTAGAAGATCTCGAGCTTTACTCCTTTTGAATGGTTTGACGATTTCCCGGGCTTTATCATATACGTTAAGGGGATTAGAGAAAATTTTCTACCAAAAGAAGTAAAAAATCTAAAAGTACAAAAGATCAAATAAAATAATGTTAACTAAATAAAAACAAGTAGCCTTCATTACAACTATTAACTATTAATATAATAGTTGATAAGCATGGTTCATAATGTTATATTTTTTATTTATTTTTCATTATATGTTAAGATAAAAGTACGTGTGCTATGTAAAATAAAGATCCTTCTCTAAAATTAGTCTAGTTTTTCTGCATTAGATAAAGAATATTGGATATATTAGAACAAAAGACATTTAGATTTCTTTTATTTTTTATTTTCATTAATCACGATAAAGCCATAATAGGGAAACTTTTACTATATATCAAGTAGCACCTACTAAATATGTCAATTACAATAATAAGAGTTCACATTCAATCAATTAATATTAATCAACGCATCTCATATCTAATCAAATGAGACAATTCACAATAACAAGCCATAGAATCACATTACCAAACAATTTCTCATTCTAAGCCAGGCATAATAGACATTAGCATCAGGGTGGGTCCGTTATTTAACCAGCATGGGCACCCTTTAAACAGGACAAAATACCCAAGTAAGAGTTTTTCTCTTCCAAAGAACCTTTAAACGCTCTCAATCAATTCAAATATGAATTCTACATGAGAAAACAAACCTTTCAACACCCATATTTCCATACTTTAAAATCAGATCCAAAAAGTCAACTCAATTGCCAAACCTAAGTCTTAAGGGAAAATCTAGAGTTTTACTTCAAAATAATGTTATTTATGACCTGGGGAGTTCAGATTTGAAATTTAAAAAATAGATTTACAATTGACCTTGAAATAATAAGTTTATCAAACATTAACTTAACGAGGAACACCTTAAAAGTTTATACCCGTTAAAGGCCTAGTAAACTAACGTTTAAGTAAAAAGGCCAAAACTCTCCAGGGTTTACAGAGAATAAACAAGAACTTATTTTAGACCAAAAACCACCTTCCAAAATCTATTGGAATCATAAAATTTTGAATTTAAGCACTCTAATATAAAATGTTGACTCAGGTCAACCATTCTTCTTAAACTTCCACCTTATCCCGTGTCACGACTCAAAAATTGAGTTGTGATGGCATTTATATCCTACCTATAGGAAAGCCTAAAACCTGGCCCAGGGCATAAGCGATGGGCTAGCATCCCACAGTAACAAAAGAAAAGAAAAGAGATTAAAAAAAGATTAGTAAAGTATAGAAGAAAGTAGGACACTACACAAAAAGTAAACCCCCAGAACCTAGTATCTTTGTTTTTTAGCGTCTAGATATACCGAACAAAACAAAATACAACCCGCTATAGCAAAAAAAAATTATAAATGGTTATCCTGAATCGAAACTTGGACAACACTGCATTTGAAACAGAACTAGTAAGCCTGAATGCCAATTTCTCATTGTGTCTCAAAAGTAGCTACTAACAAACCTGCACGATCATATCTTCTTCGCAGACTCGTACTTAGATCTACATTACGAAAATATGCAAAACTCTAGTATGAGTACCAAAACAAGGATACCCAGTAGGCATCATAGGCCGATCGATTAAAATCAAGCATAAAAAGTAAACTGTGATCATAAGCAAGTAGGGAAAAAGAACAAATATTTAAGACAAAGATAGAATAACAATGGTAACCACTAGCACATCGTAAGAAAGATCGACTATTAGTAAATCTAAGTCACAAGAAAATAAAGAACAGCGCGACACTGCCTATAACTCCTGCTCAAATGTACAAATGTAGTACTATAATAGCTAAACATAAAGGCACAGAAATCAAAAAAGTACACCAATAATAGATATGATACAACAAGTAGCCAGTAACCCTAAAAAGATAGAAAGTGGTACCATATCCGGAATCCCATACTACCGGTGGGACAAACAACAGCCTAGCTAACAGATAAACCTACTAGCATCACACATTAACAGAACGTACAACAAGGCATACAAGGAACCTAGTGTGACTCCACTATAACCCCAAAGGGTACACAATCACGAACTTATACATTCCAAGGGAGTACTAAAAAATAAATGCTACTATAGTAATCCCACACGCTCAATTTGCTGTAATAAGGCATGCAAGGTAGGATCTATAAAGGAATCAAATTGTATACTGCTATTCCCTTATATACTCTCTCGGTAGATGGATATAATGCCCTAAGCGTAGCTCCTAGGTTTCCCGAGCCCATGGACAAACTCGACATTGCATGCAAAACCTCGTAAAAATCTATCTAGGGCATTATCAGTAGGGAAGAAATACATTTAGGTCGAGGACGCTTGTATATCATACCACAATAGAAAACTTAATTCCAGCCACATAGGCATATTTGAAAATATGGTAGAAAACCCAATGTTTTTATTTAGGTATTTTAAAAAGTACACTGATAGTCCAAAAAAATAGAGTCAACTAAAGTGAGAAAATAGCTCTATATTGCCCGGTAGTCGTTAAAGATATGCATATAGTAAATGAAAAGTCCTTTTCTCGACAAAGTTAATACAACAAGGTCATGGTATAAGCATTAGAACAAAAATGTCAACCAGTTTCCCATATCCCAACAACCATGCAAGCTTCTCAAACACAATAGTAGTTCCATCCTCTCCCCATAAACTATGTTCAAGATGATGTTTCAAACACATGGGTAGGGCCACGTAGCCCCAGGGTAAATAACAATGCTACAAAGCCAGCAAAATAATCCATGGGCCAGAATAATAAACATAGTGGGGCTCTAAGTAGTAATTTAGCCCGGAGCTGGCACTTTACCATAAATATACAATGTTGATACCCATAATAAATAGAGTAGACTGTAACCTACCTGACTCCAATAAAAACCTTGGGAATTATGCTGCATGAATTCAAAAGTCACGAACAATCTCAGTACCGTACAAAACATGCAAAAATGTAACTCGCGCGTTAAAATGAGTAAAATAAGACTCTTATCACTATAGAAATAGCAGAGTCAAAATCCAAACTAAAAATGGGTTTATGGGCATCGTTGATTGGAAAGGTAGTATATTTATACCTACACATAGAGCCCATCTCATTTATCACGTTATACAATATTGAGCTCAAATCAGTCAAAAATAAAGAGGAAACAAGCCCGAAAAGTATATACACAAATGAAAAGTGTTGTAGCAAAAGAGAAATCAAAGATTTACCAAGTGGAATGGATGTAGAACCACATAAACATATTTTCATGGATAAAAACAACAGTCCCCAACCTTTAATAACCCAAAATCATTCCAAAAGTAAAGGAAACTTGGAGGAAACAAATGAAATGGTCAAGAAAGTCGAGATAAGGATATATATGGAGGTGTCACCAACTAGCTAATTTTTCATCCAAAGTTGTCGATCTATCGGCAAAAATGACCAACAAATCAATGATTGCTTCAACTTTTTGGATAGAAATTTCAAGTTGCTCCAAAATTGATACGAAATAGAAATAGTTTTGATAAACTATATATTCAAATTGAATGAAAATGACATTATGGAATCAAAGGAACTGATGAAATGACGATCCAAGGTCACTTGAGTTGAAAAAGGCCTAGTTTAGAAATAACTAAAAAGGAACCAAGTAGGCATTGGGAGAACGTAATATCCAAAAATGAACCAACAACCCACTAGATCAAATTATGATTTCGGAGTCAAAAGAATAATTAGAATTCAATTTTAAGAGCGATTGCTAAGAAATCACTCTCAAGTTCCATTGTTATGAAGTTAGAACTCCAAAATAGGAAAAGTTAGATATTAGACTATAGTACTACTAGGGAACCAAACTGCTAGTCCCAGAAAGTCATCGAGGACCTAGGAAGCTGCTGGGGAGATCTAAACACAGAAATACTACAAAAATAATAAAATAAGCTTGGTCATAGCAACACCCCCACTAAAAGGACTTTCATCCGTGAAACTTAACGAAATACCTAAAGGTCAAAACAGATAAGGATAATGGGAAGGCATATCTCTCTTTGAACCTGAGCTATCTCACATCCCTGTCTATAGTGGCCTCAGCCTGCTCCACATAAGACAAGAGATCGTCCAACTGAATTGAATCATGATGGAGCACATGCGAGGGGGTCTGGAACATAATAGAAAATTATGGAGATTTGGAATACTGGATGAGCCTCGACTAACTCTGGAGGTAAGGATAATTTGTATGAAATAATGACAATTTTCTTAGTAATCTCATATGTCCCAATGAACACGGGTCTATGATTTCCCCTCGATAAAACCTCATATTTTCCTTTATTAGAAAAACCCACAAAAAACACCATGTATCCAACAACGAAATCAAGAGGTTGAAGTTTATGATCCACTTAACTCTTCATCTTACATTAGGCTTCATGTAATTTGGATCGGATAATCCAAACTCTCTCTGTATAATCTCAAATAAAATCTAAACTATATGGAAAAAACTCGATAGTAATGTACAAACCAATCGTTAATCTTGAACGCCTATCATATAAAGCCTCGAATGGTACAATTTGAATGTTTGAGTAGTAGTTGTTAAAATAAGAGAACTCTGCCAAGGACAAATACTAAACCCAACAACAACAAAAATAAAAAAACATAGGCATACAACATGTCCTGAAGAACCTAAATGGTCTGCTTGGACTGCCCATCAATCTGCGGATGAAAAGTAATACTCAGAGCTACCTATGTACCCATATCTAGTTGTATGATCCTCCAAAGCTGTACAAAAAATCGTGTTCCCTTGTTTGACATTAAAGAAATTGGCACACTATATAGATGAAGGACCTTCCCAACACATAAAGTAGAAAGACTCTGAGAAACCCAAGATGATAAAGTAGGTAGGAAGTGGGAGAACTTGGTCAATAGCGTCATGACACATAGAAGTACGTGGAAGTATAGAATCAAAATCCACAGTAATCCTCTCCCATTTTCACTTAAAAATTGGGTGTCACTGTATTCTCCTCCAGATATTGATGCTCGAATTTGACTTGCTGATAGTTTAGGCATCGGGAGATAAACACTGTGATATCAGATCTCAATGCCACCATCAATAATTTTGTATCAAACATCTATACAGATGTTCAATGCCCGAATGTATGTAATATATGGTATAGTAGGGATAATGTACAATACATCTTAGAACACAAATACGGTTTCCCATCCACAATACACCATCTCAACCCAAAACAAACTCTCGGAGTCACCGTAGTAGTCACCCATCAAAAGTAACTCTCAAATATGTACCAGGAACTTGTCCTCATATTATGGATATCGAATCTAGTAAAATAAGGTAGGTCGAGCCTCAATATAGGCAAGAACACTTCCTAGGTCTCAAATGTCCAACCTGATTAAGCTATTAGCCAACGACTGAATGTACAAAGATAATGGTCTCTCTACAACTGTCATGAAATTCAAGCTACCAGCCTTCAATATCTAGGCATCTGCAGCCACATTCGCCCTGCCTAGATGGTAAATGATGCTGATTTCATTGTCCTTCATAAGCTCAACCCATCTCCTCTGCCTCAGATTGATCTGCCTCTCTCTCTTAATATATACTAAAAGTTTCAATGATCACTGAAAATATTACAATGAACTCTATAAAGGTAATTCCTCCATATCTTGAGCAAAAAAACTACTGCTGCCAACTACAATGGGGTAGTTGTGCTCATGAACCTTCAGCTGACGTGAAGCATATGAAATAACTCTGTCCTACTAAATCAATACATACCCTAAACCAACACTTGAAGCATCCCATTAGACTGTATATAGTTAGTCCTCCACTGGAAGTGACAACACTAACATTGAAGTGAGAAACTCCTAAATCTCAAAATATGGGATTGACACTCCTCATGATTGGGTGGATTTTATTGGTTTTGTTGGATTTTTTATTTTGAGTCAAAATAACAGAAAATGGGTAAATGGTTCATATTTTTACATGTTTCACTCTGTTTGGAATAAGTCAATATGTGGTACTGAAGTATGAAATAAAGGGTTTATATGTCCCTAAACTAAAATGAAGGATTTACATACTATTTTTAAAAGTTTGGGTGTATATTTTTCCTTTCTTGTTTCTTTTATATTCTTCTCTCTCTCCTATAATATTATACTTTCTTATTTACGTTTTATTTTTATATTTCATAATGTATCACTTTTCTTTTTTTTTTTTTTTTTTTACATATTCATCCTAAATATTTCATATTCCTTTTCCTACTAACCATTTAATATAAAGTTATTTGATATGATAAGCTTTTAAATAATATAAATTACAAGAAAATATTATATATTAGACATACTAATTAATATTTAAATAAAAGTGAAATTCTTTGATAAAGTATAATAACTAAATATTACATTATGAAAAAAATTATTATGATTTCATCCTAAATATTTGATATAATCTAGACTACGGATCATCCAGACACATATTCTATTCTAACTAAATATGTGAATCCTAACCAACCCATTGATTAATAAGAGAAAATTATTTAATCTTAATGTAGTAAATGTCGATAATTAACCAACTCTTATAAAAAAAATAGTGCTTCCTTCATTTTACAGAATTTGCAATCTTTAATTACACAATAATTATCTCCCAAGACCTAGTCTAGATGTACCAGATCATTCTAAGTATAAAGTAATGACCATAAAAAAATTACAGTACTCTAGTCATCTTAATAATTATGGATGCCTAATATTCTACTGAATAATAATACAAAAGTCAAAGGTGAATGACCAACAACCATATCAGTAACTTCATGCTAACCTACAGCATGTCTACATCCGAAATTGGCACCCCATGTAGATGGAGAACCTATCTAACATAAAGTGGCAAGCCTCTCATCACACCACGAAGACTAAATCAGTAAAAAGTGAGCAGTTTTGGTAAATTGGTCCACGACGACCCATATACATTCATGATCCTTAGAAGTATGAGGGAGTCCAGAGACAAAGTCCATAGTGATCCTTTTCCACTTCGACTTAGGGATAGGGAGTCGCTGCAACACACCACCTTGTCTGTGATGCTCAAACTTCACCTTTAGTAATTTAAGCATCGGGAAATAATCCATTGATATCTGACTTAGGCGACACCACAAGTAGTGTTGTCTCAAATCTCTACACATCTTCACGATGCCTAGATGTATAGAGTACCTAGTACAGTAGGCCTAAAAAAATTGTATGAATCAATTCATCCACTTTGGGAACACAAATATGGCTTTCCATCAATAAAACACCATCAGAGTCCAGAGATACACCACTATAATCCCCTTCAGAACCAACACTCGAATACGAACAAGGGATCTATCCTCATACTATTGTGGTTAGATCTGATCGAACAAAGTAGATATAGTCTCAATATTTGTAAGGACTCTGCTCGAGTCTGATATGTCTAGTCGGGCAAAATAGTTAGCCAACCACTGAATTTCTAAGGGTAATGCTTTTTCTAAAGCAGAGATAGAAGCCAAACGTCCCATACTAACATCCTTCTGAATTAGAGCGTCTACAACTACATTTTCTCTGCCAATATTATATATAATGTTGATGCCATAGTCCTTCAGGAGCTCGATCCATATACTCTACCTGAGATTGAGCTTCCTCTTGCTCAAAATATACTAAAGAATATGGTGATCGGTGAAAATTTCACAATGAACACCATAGAGGTAATGCCTCTAGATCCTAAGTGCGAAGACTACCATCGCCAACTCCAAATTATGGGTGGCGTAGTTACACTCATGAACTTTAATTGACATGAGGCATATACAATAACTTTGCTTGCTTTATCAATTCACCTCTTAACCCAGTATAAGGCTATCCCTCAACTGGAAGTTTTAGTATGGGTGCTGAAGTAAGCAACTCCTAGAGCCTTAGAAAGTTGGACTCAACCTAGTCATAGGAGCTTCTAGTGGTTGGAATCATAGGACCTAACCTAGTCATAGGAGCTTCTAGTCATAGGACTCAACCTAGTCATAGGAGCTTATATGGATGAAAAGCCTTGCATAAATAGTCTGTAATAGCCTGCCAACCTAACAATGCTATGAACCTCAAAGGGAATAATATGTCGATAACAATCACGAATGGTTGAAATCTTAGCTGAATCTACATTGATACAATAGGAAGATACAAAATGCCTAAAAAAGACAACCAAATCCAACCAAAAGGCACACTTCAAGAACTTTGCATACAATTGCTTTATCCTCAAGGTACGACCTGAACACTGGTCATAAGATACGTAAATATGGATAGGGCATGAGTTAGCCTAAGAAACATAACTAGGAACTCACAGTTCCCATACTAAGTCCAAAGCTACCCTTTGATATATCCCCAGCCTAAATCCTTAGCTGAAGATAACCCAATCAAGTCAACCTCAAGAAGACCACAACACCCTGAAGCTGATCAAAAAGATCATCAGTCCATGACAAAGCATATTCATTCTTGATGATAACCATATTCAACTACCTATAATAAATACAAATGCGCATAGTTCCATATTTGTTCATCACAAATAACACTATAGCGCCCCACGATAAAATAATAGGTCGAAGAAAGCCTCTGATAACCAAATCATGTAACTAAACACTAAGCTCTTGGAGATCTTCTGGAGCCATGTGATAAGGAGCAATAAAAATAACCCTGGTACCTGGCTCAACCTCTATAACAAAGTCAACTACACACTCGGGTAGGAGGTCAGGAAACTCCTCAAGAAAAATATCAAGGAAATCTCTAAAAACTATGACAGACTCAAGGGAAGGAGGATCAACACTCATATCATGGACACAAGCTAAATAAAAAGTACAACCCCTATCTAAGAATCTACTAGCTTGTATATTAGATACCACTATCATCAGGGAATGGCTAATAGGGCCCCTCCACTCTACCGGAGGCACACCGAGCATGAATAAAATCACAGTCTTGGAAAAACAGTCCATGATCATATGATGTGGAGATAACTAATCCATGCCTAGAATAACATCAAAGTCAACCATGTCAAGAACTACAAGATCAACTTGAGTGTCAAACCTTTGTACGTTTACAACACAAGCTCGATGAATTCAATCTACCATAATAGGATCACCTATGGGATTAGCCACATTCATGATCAAAATTAAAAGATAACACAAATAACACCCTAACAGGATGCAAAGTAAATGGGAACATAAGAAAATGTAGATCCTGGGTCAAATAATACCGAGGATGGCTGGTGACAAACTAATAACATACTTGCAACTACAAAATCATAAGCCTCTGCTTGGGCTTTATCATGTATGCCGTAGATTTTACCATTCCCAATGCCCTATTGACCTCTTCCTCTATCCCCTCTTCTGCCTCTCTAGGCCCCACCACGACTACCTCAGCCTACTACTCAACTACCTCTAGTGGGTGGAAATATTATCTGTAAGGGTTTGGTGGTCTTTGTTACTGGCTGAATGGCCTAGCCCCGCGGAAAATCTCTAACATAGTTATCCATCTCATAACACTCGAAAAAACCACTATACCCCCCTCTTGACCAAAATTATCAACAGAACTACCCTAGCCACCGCATCCCTGAAACCTAGTAGATGTGCCTCTAGTGGGCTGACTACTATGAGCACCATTAGATGATGGTAAGAAGGCCTGAACTAGCCTACTAGACTGTCCCTGGTACCATTGTGGAAGTTACTAATGAGTTGTATGGCTATTATACCATGCCCCAGAAGATCAAGAATTGCTAAAATTAGAATGGTGGCGTTGTCTCTTATCATCAGCCCCCTTGGGCCAAGTGACGATGCTTCTCCATGTTACGAGTGTGATCAATCACTAGTAATAATAGACTACCCTGAGTAAGTAATAACTCAACATCTTCCTATAACTCTAGTCTCAATCTAGCTACAAAGTGGAGGGCCCGTTCAACATTTGTTGACATAATAGCATCCTCATGCCTCAAAAACACCTGAATCAGGCCTCATTCTTAGAAACCTTTATTGATCCCTACTGTAGGTCAATAAAATGAGCACTGAGTTCCTTGAAAACACTCTGTGGAACATACTAAGCCATTAAATTATCCACAAATAACTCTATGTCATAGGTGTAGACTTTGCTGGTCTATTATATCTATATGAACTCCACCAGGACTTAGTCGACCTTCCGACTAATATCCAATAAAATCATATACACGTGTCTCTCTAAAGACCAAAGTCTACAGTATCTCCCCACACTTTGCAATTTACTCATACGAGTCTAATCTGTAATCACCAGAGAACCTCGAAGGTCCCATACATATAAAATGACAATGTATCTTTTGTTCCTCAAAAGTCATAATAGGAACTAACTGTTGAGGCAGTCCTAGTGGTTGGATTGGCTGAATAGGAGGAGCTAGGGCACCTTATGCTGCTCCATAGGCTGAAGTCTTACCCTTATCAGTGGGTGCCTATCAGACATAGAAATCATAAGATGCCACATGTCCCTAAGTGCATCATCCAAAGGTGGTTGTATCTTTGGGGGAGGTAAATCTACAGGTGTAGACTCATCTTGTGTAACTCTATCCTAGCCCTACCTATGAGCTCTAGCTCTACCTTAGCCCCTAACTGGAGCTCTCTGCGATGGCAGGGAAGAATCATCATCTCTAGGTGATGACCGCATACTGACTATCTGAAGAATAATAAGACCAAAATGAGTAACCAAGAAACTAGTGGAGACCCCGAATGAAGGAATCAACAAGAATCAACCCTATAAGAGAGCCTTTAACCTCCCAAAGATAGGATATGAAAGGCTACATACCTATCTGCAGTACTCTACCAGAATCTTTCTCTTACATCCATAAATACCTATGAAACTAGAGCCTTATACCACTCTTTTACGACCCAAAAATCAAGTTTTGGTGGCAACTACATCTTATATGTAGACAAGCCTAAATGTGTATTAGAGAGAGTAGCAGTCGGATAGTAGCAAGAACCGAAGACCCAAAATAAGAAGCTGATGAGAATAGAGGCACAAAGGAGACTCGAAAATATGTAATCAAACACAATGTAACCCCCAAACCCTAGTGTCATGGCCATAGAGCATCTATATATAGAATTTCAAAATATAACCCACAATGGGGCAAAACTACAAAATAGCAATCCAATACCCAATTAGGATAACTTGAGTACTAGAAGGAAAAACTGTTCAGTGAGGACGGCATATGCAC
>JBDJHY010457661.1:0-17593 GCA_039654485.1 Withania somnifera | reverse complement strand
CTTATGACATTGACATCGGGTTTTGGGAACTTGTATTACATCTTATTGTTTTTCCGCATATACTATAGTAGTCCTCCGCTTAGGCTACGGACTACGGGGTTTGGTTCTCCTACTGGGTGGATAGTAGGTGCCATCATGACTCCGAGAGGTCGGGTCTTGACATCACTACAAAACCATCGCATATTACACAATTATCCTCAAACTAAAGTTAATTAATACGAGTTAAGTAGATTTCCGACAGGTAAAATTGCCAATGATCAGTTTGCAAAAAATACTAAAATACCCTGACACTATTAAATAAGATTCTATGTATTGAGACGAGAAAAATGCAACACATATTGCTATATAAATAAGTAGGACAGATTTCAAGATAAGAATGGGATCATTGGATATGTACCCCAAAAAAATAGATTAAAAATTACCAACGTATAGAGCTCATCTCAAAGAACGCATGGTTCAAAACTCGAACTTAATCCAGTAAGAAATGAGTAAGATATGATCCTACAGAGTTAAAAAATGAGAACATTTTCAATGACGAACTCCACTAAAAATATGCAAAAATTACCTAAATAATTGATGAATCAATGATCCCATAATATTCTCCTACAATAATAATTAGCACTTTGAATCACCAAAAACGGATCTTTAGAACCATTTTTATGGAGTTCTTAAGTTGGGGAGGAAAGCTGGAAATTCTACGGAAAAAGGTCCCTTTATATATGGTCGCATGCCCAAAGGTGCAATCTTTGGGCTGATGGGTTGAGGGAGAAAGCACACACCAGGGGCATAGGGGAGGGTCCCTAGGGCATCCCAAAGCTTGTAGGGGCGAACCCTTTGCAACAGTAACAACAAAACACTCTGAAAGGGCTAAAGAATGCATTCAGAATTCAATAAATGCAAACCATATATGGAATATTCATGTAAATGACATTACAAATCCAATGAAATCGATGAAATAGGCATATAAGATCTTTTAAATTAAAATATATCTGAAACCAATAGGATAAAAAAGAGCTTAAGCAAGCTCAAGGCTAACAAAACCTCTTAAATAAGCTTGGTCACCTCAGGAAGCATACTACAACAGTAACTTTGATATTTGGAGTAGATGGAATTGTCAAAACTCCAATATAATGCCCAATCTTCAAAATTTGACCAAAGTCAAACTTCTAACTACAAATGAACTTACTTTTCAAAAACTAGCTTAAAATGTAAATGAACATTTCAGGACTTAGAAAGAAATTCCTTCTAGACTAAAGTCTGCATTACAAAGATGAAAGAAATGTTGAAAACCAATTATGAGTTTTTTTGTTAGTAAGTCACTTTCGAGTTCCACTATTCTAAAGTTAAAACTTCAAAAGAGTGAAACTGAGACAAGGAATAGTAGAACTTCCAGTGAAAAAAATATCAATACCATCAAGTCATAAATGACCTAGGTAGATACTGGAAAGCTCTAACTACTAAAGTTGTGCAAAGACACAATAATGGGCCCGGAAGGGTCATTACACCTGTGTGTTTCAGCAGTTGATGGTTTGAGAGAGCAGATCATCTTAGAGGCTCATATCTCTTTGTATTCTATATTTCCTGAGGATATGAACATTTTTATAAAGATATGAAGGAAGTATATTATTGGGAAGGTAAGAATAGGGGCATAATTGAGTTTGTGGCTATGTGTTCTAATTGTTAGCAAGTGAAGGTAGACAGATATAGTAGTTTGAGATTCTGACATGGAAGTTAGAGGTGATTACTATGGATTTTAAGTCTACTTTACCATTGGCCCAGAGATATGATTTCATAAGGGTTATAATAGACCAAATAACTAATTCTTCTCACTTATTACCTATTTACGCTAGCTATTCAGTAGAGAAGTATGGTAGAGTTTCGTTGTAGTAGATTGTTCATATTTTTGGTTTACATTTGACTATTATATTAGACAGAGGTCTACAATTTACATATCAGTTTTGGAGATCTTTTTAAATGGGTCTTGGTACCTGAGTTCATTTGAGCACTGCTTTTTATATAGAGACCGAGGGTTAGGAAGAGATAAGTATTCAAACTTTGGAGGAAATACTAAGGGCATATGCAATCAACTTCAAGGGCAAGTGGGTTGATCACCTACATTTGGTTGATTTTACATACAATAATTGCTATCATTCAAGTATTCAAATGGATCTATGTGATGTATTGTATGGGAGGCGGTGTAGGTCTCCGATTGGTTTGTTCAAGGTTGGTGAGGCATCTATTGTAGTCCTAGAGTTTTTTATTGATACTATAAAGAAATTCTAGATTATTTGGGAGACATTAAAGATAGCCAAAGTAGATAGAAATCATATACAAATGTGAGAAGAAGAGATTTAGAGTTTGATGTTGATGATAAGGTATTTCTCGAGGTTTCTCTGATAAAGAGAGTCGTAATATTTGGGAATAAGGGTAAGTTGAGTCCGTGATATATTGAGCCTTATAAAATTTTGAGGAGGGTAGGCATAGTTTTCTATCACCTTGACCTTCCAACAGAATTAGCTTTGGTTCAGCCCGCATTTCATGTGTCTCTATTGAGGAAATGCATAAATGATACATCTTTGATTGTTCCTTTTGAGGATATTAACATCCATGATAGTTTGACCTGTAAGGAGGTCCCCATTCATATTCTTTATAGGAAGGTTTGAAGATTGATAAATAAAGACATAACACCAGTTAAGTTTCTCTAAAGGAACCAGGTAGTTAAGGGAGCTAAATAGGATGCAGAGGATGACATGATGAGTAAATACCCACATTTTTTCCTTCTAGTTCACCTTCTTCTCAAGGTAATAAAATCTCTATTCATCTTGTGTCTATCTTTATTCTTGAGCATGTATCTTGTAGCATTGCATTTCGATTAAGTGTATTCATGCATGAGTTGAGTAGAGTTAACATGAGTACTTTCTTGTACATTTATGTACTATTTGATGAACCTATGATGTTTAGATGAGTCATGATAGTTTGCATTTCTATTAGTTGAGTTTAAAGCCTATTCTAAGTTTATAAGTTATAGAGACATCTTGAGTTTATTTATAGCTTTCCTGACAGCTTATATCTAGTGTTATATAGATTAATATTTCATTCAAAGATGAATTATCACAAGGGGAAGATGTTGTAACACCTTGAAACTTGGGAATGTCTGAGAATTTTCACAAAATATAGAGTTGGGAATGTTTCATGGATTGTTCGACTATTCGTGGTCCTATTTGATGGACCATGAAATGGTCTTTCAAACCTAACCAGTGTTTCCCCATGTTCGTCCTCGACTCGACAAGTCATGAGATATAATATACTTCTTCGAACGGTTCGTTATCTATTCCATGGTAGTGCCCTTGAAATTCTAGATTTGTCTAAGTGTTAAAGTGATTCATGAAATATTCCATGATCCACAATTTCAGTCAATGTACCATAGGAGGGTCCATTAAAGTGTTCCAGTGAGGGATGAGGGAGGGCAAGACTCAATGGGCCAGTCGACGGACTGTTAAGTGTGGTCGACGGTCTGTGGAAGGTGCTCACGTGACTTTTAATTTTATTTTTATTGGGGAATTTTGGTAATATCCAACCTCTTAAATAGTTAATACAGTGACATTTTAGGTTAAAATGATATATAAACCCTAAACACTCTAAACCCTTCATTCTTTACACAATATTGATTAGAGCAAGGTTCTTCTCCAAATTCCTCTTCAAGCATGAAACTAAGTTTTCAATTGTAGCAACCAAAACTATCCATTTTCCATTGAATTTATCCATTAAATTGTAGTATGAGTACCAAGAACAACAGGTACCTAGTAGGTATCATACGCCAACTAGGCATGCATAAACTGTAAGAAAAGTAACAAAGAGTAAGGTATAGTAGGAGGTACCGACAATAATAGAGAGATAATCTAAAAAATATAAGGATAAGTATGAGAAAGATGGATAAATAACTGGCATATACTATTCATAAAGAAAATCAACAATAAAGAATACTAAGGAAGCAGAAAGTAAAGGAAGCGTCACATACCTCGGAGACTAGCGAGACGTCAGAATAATGATAGGTAAAACTAAGCTACATGAGAGAGATAGAACTAACAAGTAAAATTAAGATAGTAACATGTAACTAACTACCAAAGTGTAGTGCAATAAGCAAGATAAATCACAGAGGTATGAGGAAAAGTAGTAAATCTAGGCTAGGCGACAAGTGCAAGCTATACAGAAGAATGAGCTACACCGACTAGGCTACCTAATGGGCAGTAATTAAGCAGTAATAGCCTAACTAAATAAATCTTAACTAACCGACAATAACTAACAAGAGAAACTATGAAAAATTTTATCTATTACTCTTTACACAATCTAATAAGCTATTAGATGAGTGAGAAAAACATACCTGGAGTCTATCACAATAACATGATAAATAAGGTAGGTAGAAATACCAGTATGTAAGAATAGTATAAAAAGAGAGCTAAAGTACTAGCAGAGAGCTACAACATAGAACAACAAATACAAAAGTGATAGGTACAAATATAATATAATAGATAAACCCAGTGCGCTCTTATTAGACCAGAAGGTACAGTTAATTAAAAGAAGGCAAACAAAACCTGACTGTGCTCCCATTAGACCAATAGGTACATCCAAACAACCAAGAATCCAATGAGCTTCCATTATAATAACAAAGGGTAAAAATAGTACACGAACAATATGTAGTGCAAGGGGGTGCAAGAAAGTAACCCATAAAACCTGTATGCTCCTTCCATGGATTATAGCTCGACAAGTAGTACCTACTAGAGATATCATCTATATACCACATATATCCCCATATACCCCTCCTCCAGGATTTGCACTGTAACCTAGAATTATAGGTGCCCATGGTGGAAACAACCTTCCATAATCCTAACATCATAATCAAATGATCAATATTTTTGTGTCAAATGCTTGAGCTATGCTCATAAATAGTATCTCAATCATATTCCAACACGTGATTGTAATAATGGTGATATTAAAAAATATTTCAAATTATGTATAGAAGTATATCCATACTAACTGAGTTGGTTATGGAGTGTATAAGTACAAATAAAATCTTCTTTGTTAACTCTGATGAAATTCCATTTCGCATTAGCCATTTTAGTCTTTTCTTAAGCATATAGTCCATTAACCATTCATTCATGTCATATGAGTATGTATATCTTTATAACCACTTTAAAAAAAAATTAAATTCCAATTTACTCGATGCATGTTCAATTATACAAATCACCCCAATCACTACTCAAATTAAGAAATATAATCATATATAGGTTCAATAATAGTCTATGAAAGTGGAAGTACACTAATATAGCTCAAGGTAAGGTTAGAATACCAGTAATGAGTTATCAATAGCATATATAAGGTCTGGGAAATAATTTACAAAATAACATCTACTCAATTGTACTATCTAGGGTTTAGGGTCCATGTTCATACCAAAAAAAAAAAAGATAATATACAAGGTTCCTAGGACTATACTTCATTAAGTAGAAGAATAAAAGGAGAAAGAAGGAATAGTAATACCATTTATACTAACAATACTAACCACAAGATAATAAGAAAATCAGTTTACCAAGTTGCAAAATATTACAAGGAGAAAGTAAAATAACATGGGAAGGGGAAACTGATACTAAATCCAATCCCTACATACTGGCGAGTCATGATATATACGCCATGTACATGCAAAACCTAATAGGAAGTAAGTCGTAACCTACCTGAAGGCTGACAAAGATAACTCAGATGCAATGTTAAAGCTTGAAATCTACCGAAGAGTCTTGAATAACCTGATACTATAAAATAATAAACATACATGTTACGATGAGTATTTTAAGATTCATATTGCAATGCCAAAATTTGGGTCAGAATACAAGCTAAAAATGAGCCCCTGGGCCTTTAGTAAAAAAAAGAAATAAAAATAACCAACATGTTGGCCTTATCCAAGGAGAGCATGGTTCTCATTGAGCCTAACCAAACAAGATACGAAACCTCAAATCAGTCAATAAAATAAGTATTATAAATCTTTACAATCAAGAATTATTTGTAGAATTAATGAGAAAATAAACCTAAAACAAAGGAGAGTAAGTTAACTATAATTTTCCTCCCACACTACAATACCCAATAATATCGAAGAATTTATCAATATTTTAGATGGAAAAGATAGAGGAAATTAAGGGGAAAAAGGACTAAAAATTGAGTTGGAACTATAGGGGTCATGTAAAACTTTGAGGATTTTGAGTTATAGAGCCTTTAAATTCAAAATGTGGAACTATAGGGGTCATCTACAATTTTAGACCTCATAGTAGAAATACGTCAGCCCCATTAGCTTTGAAATTTCGAGTTCGGTCTAGATATCCCTCTGTCTTCAGTTTTAGACCTTCCATGGTGAGTCAAAATTGTTGACTTAGCTAAATATTTAGAATTAAAGTTCCCGAATCAGAAAATCCAATGGTTTCATTTGATTTGGGAGGTGTAATTTGATCTAAACTGAGATCTTTTATATTTTCCATAAGCCTTAGGGGTATTTTGGTCTTTTTTGAATTTTTAGCTAAAAGTGAGTCCTTTATGAGAAATGGGTCAAGGAGATCTTCTAAGCATGATTTGATAGTTCCTTTGAATCTTAAACATTGAAAATACTATATTTGCATGTATTGTTTATGTCAAGGGCTTCTAAACAAATCTTGAGGGTCCATTAAGATTTATGTTGTTTGATGTTTTTGTTGTTTTCTTTTGTTGGTGATGTTAGTGAAGTCAATAGGTCCCCTATGCATTCAGGGGAGGGGAACCTCGTACGCAGTGAGTAAGGGATGTTCAGCCTCTACATTCATGGAGGGTAATGGGATAGGCTTCTGCGTTTGTGGTAAGGCTCTGGGTTTGAGGTGCACACTTAGATGTGTACCTGGGTATTTTAATAAAATAGAGGGCTCAAGGTTTTATTCATATTTTCGTGCAAACTCACCCTAAAACCCTTATTTTGGCCAATATTGAGGGGAGAAATTAAAGATAATATTTGGGTAAATTCCAGAATCACTTTTTCATCGATTTTACTTCACTTTAACTTGATTTTTCATAAAAATTCCATGGTTCTACACCCCAAAATAGTGAGTAAATGATTAAAAATTTGGATTTTTTCTATGAATTGGAGTGAATTTTCAATGAAACTTAATAATTAACATCTTGTAGTGACAGGTAAAACTATTTTATGTTCAAGTTTATATCTTGGCCCTGTGGACCCGGAGTTGGTTTTTGGATTAGCCTTGATTATTTGAAATTTTGTATTGATTATTGAACATTTTCTTGTATTTCTTGTTTGGGTATCTAAACATTGCTCGGTTGGAGGGTAATTGAAAAAACAGTTGAGTAGCTTAATTCTTCAAATTATAAGGCAAGTAGAGGTTATATGACTTTCTATAAAGTGTTACCAATTGCTTGCTAATTGTCTTAGGATTTGGGGTGATATGGGTGCTTCAGGATTATTATTGTCTGTCATGGTTTCTTTAAAATGAACAAGTTGGGATAATATACATACTTGATGAATTTATTGAATCATGGCTATACTTGAATTGTATTGTGATTTTTTGGTTTGAAAGATGTACTTCAAAATAAGTTCTTGAATAAAAATTGAGAACACTTTATATACTTCTTGTTGAAAATATCCACGAGAGATAAATGGCAACTTGAAATAAAAAATGTTTGTGCTCGGGAGGATAAATTGAAAATAGAAAGGTTATTCTTGATAGAAGTTGCATATAAGAGGTTTATGTTGTTAAACTAAAATCTCAACTTGTGATATTTTCCATGGTTGATATGTGATATCTAGATCACTTGATGATTCTTGATCATGAATCTTGAACTGTGTTTTGATTACATAATTATACTTGTTTATATTTATTATTAGTTGAATTTTATGCCTTGATTGAGATTATGGAAAATACACAACGAAGGCTCTGATCGAGTGTCTATGTTGTGATAAAATAATTTATTATGAATAATTCATAGCTGAGACTCTAAACAAATGCCTATGTAATTGAAATAACATAGCCGAGGCCCTAACCGGGTTTCTATATAACTGAAAGGTCTAGTCGAGGCCTTGACCGGATAACCGAATGTGATGATTGATATTTTATGCTATTGATGAATTGGGAAATTCCATAAATGCTGATCTGGTTTTGGGCTTGAGATCTTTGTGGATGACTTTGGTTGCTCCTGGACTTGAATTTTAGAAACTTCACTTCCATTACATGATCTGTACTTGTCGTCTGAAGATAAAGTGCTGCAACCTCACAAATGTTACTCCGACTACTATCAAAGTAAATCTAGTTGCTATAAAACTTGAAAGATAGTATTTCATATATCAATATGAGTCTAATGGTACAAATTTTACTAAGTTCCAGGCTAGGTTAAAAATTAGGCCTAAAATAGGCCTGTTGGGATCGCTAGTTGGAACCGAAAGAAAAAATTGCCACAAGGTTCTCATCGCTACCGGAATCCTGTTCTCCAAAGTTAAGCACAATTCAGGCAAGGGAAGGGCTTCAAATCAGCTTGGGATAGATTCAGTTAATAGAGTTAACGTTTTCATGCTTTACGACTTTGAACGGGAAAATTCGATGAAGAAATGATAACCAAGGGTTAACATGATTCATGGAACAAGAATCTAATCATTCACTTGGATACATATTGAAATTACTTATCTTTCTTATTTTAGTCATCAATGGAGGAAACCCCAATTTGGCAGAAACTAAAGACAATGAACTTATCGAAAGTAGGGAAGACGTAAACGTAAGGAACCTTTTAGGAACTTTATCTTCAAGATTAGATGAGTTTTCCTCAAGTTTATGCCTTAGAATTTGAGAGAAAATATGATAATATGATTTGATAAATTGAATAGATGAAGGGGTTGCAACTGTTTATAATTATTGCTAATTTCACAGGGGAGGAAACTAGAGTCACAGGTGCGACCTTGGGCCCTTCCATCTTCTTTGCTGGGACAACCACCTAAATCTCTATAGAGACATCACCATGGCAATCAACCATCGTAGTGAGATGGTTTCTGGGGTGGAACCTGTGTCGCAAGGGCAACCTCGTAGGTGCAACCCCCCTTCTCAAAGGAGGTCTGTGCCTTCAAATTCACAACAACTGCATTTTGTGATCTTCGAGGGTCTAGGATGAGCATTCTGTGTCAAATTTCAATAAACCAAATATGTAAATAGTAGGGAAACTACATTTTGGATCCAATGGAATTTTCAAAATGACCATCTGAGGTTGTTTAAGCAAAATGACCCTAAAAACAAGAATAGTTGAAAATACATTACTCCTCCAAGGTGCTCAAAATTACACGGAGCACTCCAAGAAAAACACCAACACTCTTACTAGCATAAATTCATCATTCTAGAACTAATGGAAGCGTCTGAATTCCATTCCGACACTCCAAACATCTAAATAGCCCCCAAGCTCCACTTTCATCCTTAAACTTAAATGATGTCCATAAATGAGTACAAATTGAAAACT
Organism: Withania somnifera; assembly: GCA_039654485.1. Classification (NCBI taxonomy): domain Eukaryota; kingdom Viridiplantae; phylum Streptophyta; class Magnoliopsida; order Solanales; family Solanaceae; genus Withania; species Withania somnifera. Next base: position 8,077 of record JBDJHY010457661.1, on the reverse strand, counting down.
AAAACTCTAAAACATGATATTATGGTCAATATTGACATTGTTTGGCATTCTAGAGTTAACAAAACTGTCTAAAAGTTGACTTTAGTCAACGAGTACTTAGTTTTATGATCTAAAATAGGCAATTTGAGATATTTCTCCACTGATCCGCCAGAAAATTAAACTAACGGTCCCAGAAAGTCATAAATGTCTTGGGAAAACTACTAAAATGCTCTAGAATGCAAACCATCATGTAATTATCATAAATGACCATGAGAGTCTTTACAATAAAGAGTTGTCCATGACCTATACACATAAATATATTTGAGTGCAGTTTAAAAATGTACAGACCGCATGTCCTTTTGAGTTTGGAGTAACATGTTATAGGCAATTTATAAAGAGTACACTGCTGTGAAAATGTTCCTAGGTGCAAACCACTGTACTTTAAAATAGTATGAATCATGATGTGAGTCGTACTGCATGATAATCAACTTCCCCTTTTGCTTTCAAGATTCAATAAGACCCAAACATGACCCGTACACTTCAATACCACAACCATACTTCCCAAATCATACTTTTGAGGCTTTAAAATAAAAAATCTTTTTACCTTTTATACGAACCACATAACGAGTTGTGATATTGAAGACCACGACGCGTGATCCTTGAATATGTGGCATATAATGACCCATGAGCTCATTTTTGTATTTTTGCGATTGTCTTGTACTTAGAGCATTCATGTAACTACCCAAGTCACTTATAACTTGATGGGATCAATAGTTTAGATCACTGATAGTTGTTATAGTTTAATTTCTTTACAATTAGGACGATACTTGACTTACCCAGTTCATATAATCCTGAATGTCATTTTCGTTGCTTTTTTTGAGTCTGGAATATTGATTAAAAAATATTTCATATATAGAGTGCTAGAATTGAAACTTGTTTCCATTACAAGTATATTTTGAAAAAAAATCCAAAATCTATCAAGGATTGGTCTTTAGGGACCAATATCAGCCAATGGACTAATAAATTTTTGGCCAATAAATTGGCCAGTTATTGGTTTTATAAATAGTTGCATACGACACTCTTTTGGTAATTTTCTTTCAATTTCAAGGCCTTTTTCTTGTGTTTTCAGTGTGAATTAGGGTTATTGAATGTATTTAATCAATTTCTAATTCGTAGAAACATGGTATGGTGGTTCCACAATCATTTCTATTAGGTAATTCTTTATTATTCCTATTATATGAAATTTTTAGGCTTATATCTTCCATTTTTATTGTTAATTTGAGTCCTTTTTTACATCATATGATGTATGAGATGTGATCTATTTATTGGTATAAGTTTTTCCTCATTTCGAGCTAGTCGTATTTTAAAACCTATTTTTAGTCGAGATTTTGACCCTGTTATTTATATAGCAATATGGCTCTTCTTCTGCTCATATTGACAAGTGGGCTACATTTTTGCTAGCATCGTGTGATTCCAAGCTTCGTATGTTACTTTTGGATATTTGGGCATGCTTCTCCAGGACATTGTTGAATTTCAGGAAGGCTATAGTCTGCTTTATTTAGATTGGTATTAGTGTAATATATGTATGTTAAAGTGCCAACTCAGGGTCAGGATGACTAATCGAGACCTAATATTCTTATCCTTATGACCTATGGATAATTTAGCTGGATCGTAGATTAAATACTTACCCTGGGGATCTGTTGACCTATCCGAGTGTGTCACACTAACTTTGGACCTTAGTTTTATTGGTGGAGGAGTAACACCTTTGATGTGTAAGGTTGTACGCTGACTCTAGACCATAGTAAAGTTGGGAAGGTAATTATACTGAGATTAGAGCTGATCTAATCTCCGATTTAGTCTGGTGGATTTAGAGCTGATCTAGGTAGGCTAACTAGTTTGTGTTATACTTAAGATACTATGTGTTATTATTTCTTGTGTGGCCCTTCGGTCCATAGATAGTTATCAATTACTATTTTAGGGGGTTATCTTCCTTATGTGATGATATTATACATATCCAGGTATGACTGTGTTGGGTTGTTAGCAACACTGTGTAATGATATTGTACCTTAGCATAGTGCGAGTCTAGGAGTGAGGGGTTATTGGATAAGCTATGAAAGCTACGTGTATCTCCCTATATGGTTGTGTTCTCTACACTTAACGTGCGCCCTCTGGGAAGTTGTGTCACTCTATATGGTCACTAGTGGCTCTAGGCTATAGTTGATCTAGGAGAGGTTATACATTATGAATATCTAGGAGAGGTTATACCTCATGACTAGGGAATCAATAGCCATCCTATAGATTCGAGTTAGTAGTCCTAGAGAAGTTTAGTTTTATTGGTTAGTTTGTACAGCGAGCTTGGATTAAACATATTCAAAAGTAACTTGATTTTGACAGAGAAATAATCAAAAAACTAATTTCTATATATGCTTCTATCTTCCACATCTGCTCTTATGAGCAGTATGTAGCTATTTTTCAGTACTACCTAAGTCTATTTTATCATAATCACGATGATTTTGGATATTTCCTACAGGGAGACATTTGGTTCTTACTGATATTTGAATATTACCTTCATGGATGGGCTTGACTTTCCACCGAGATATGATATAAGGGATGATCCTGAGTTTTGGCCTCTTGTTATGGCATTGGATGCCTTTTTATGAGGATTTTTGTATGTGGGATTAGATCTCTCCACGGATCCTTAGACTTAGGGAACCATTTTTGGAGTATGTTGTGTGATTTGGAAGGGGTATAATGGGGTAGGTTGGGTAAATATATGAGATAGGTTTTGCAGGTCCTCTCCTAACCGAGTCCTATACCAGGGTGGATACATATGGGCACTATTTACTTATCAGTACCCCCATGTGTTGCATCCTTTTGCTTTTACTTATAATCATTAGGGATTAAAAGGGGAGTACCTATTAGGTTATTTGGTTTCTTCAGTGTACCTACTCGTAGCATGAGGTGCCACTAGGGTCTATTTTCTAGTAGACTTTATTTTTTCCTTTTAGTCTATGATTTGTATTATTCATACACTTACCATATTAGTTGTTAGCGTAGCTTGTTGGTGGTTTACGTTTTTTTACTAATCCACTCTTATTCTGGTCACATTGGAGCCCCAGGTACGTGTCGCGATTGGATCGTGAGTTGTTTGTGGCACAGGTTTTATGGATTATACCCTAATAGTAACCTTTCTTTATGCTTGTTAGCTGATACTGCATCCTCTGGTAGCTGATCCTCTGCTACACTTACTAGCTATGATGTTGTTTTACCCATGTTATAAATATTTCTTATGTTTTCATTTACATTGTACCCAGTTTGGGTGTTGTATGTATGTATTTACCTATGCCTATGAGTGTGTCTATTCTCGTAGGTGAGCCTATTGTGGTGGATTCGATTTACCAAGCTTGTGTTATAACTGTACGAGGTTTGCACACTTAGGATGATCTTGTGGCAGGGCTATGTTAGCCACTCTCCCGTGCCAGGATTCCGGAGGAACTACTTTGTTAGGATTGGGGAATTGCTACGATTCTTCCTGAGTAGCCTAGATTCTCCCGTCGAGAGTCACAGGGAAGTAGATTCTTAGGAAGGGGTTATACTTCTTATTTAGCCTACATTTACGATAGTAGTGTTGATCCTCCTTCCTCGGAGACTATGATCGTTGTCAGAGAGTTCATTGATATTTTCCTAATGAGTTTCATGACCTACCACCCGAGTATTTTTTTTGATTTTGAAATAGAGGTTGAGACAAGCACTAGGCCTGTTTCTATTGCACCTTATCGCATTTCTCTAGCAGAGCCCTAAGAGCTCAGTGTTAAGCTTTAGGAATTAGTTGCCACAGGATTCATTCTTCGTACTATTTCACCATTGGCCTCTATGGTGTTATTTGATAGAAATAAAGATGGGACTATGTATCTGTGTATTTATTACATACAGTTAAATAAGGTTACCATTAAGAATAAGTATCCTTTGTCATGGATTGATGACTTTTTTTATCACTTCAGGATGATGTAGTATTCTCGAAAATTTATTTGCAATCAGGTTCTCACCAACTGAGGATTTGGGCCGGAGACATCCCGAAGACTGCTTTCTAGACATGGTATAGTCACTTTGAGTTCTTGTTTATGTCAATTGGGTTGACTAATTCCCCAGCCACATTTATGGATCTTATGACATGAGTTTTTAGGTTGTACCTTGACTTTTTGTGATTGTGTTTTTTATGATATCCTGGTTTATTCATGGAGTGGGGAACAACATATGGAGCATTTGAGACTCCTACTATAGACTTTGAGGACTGAAAAGCTTATGCAAAGTTCTTAAAGTGTCAGTTTTGGCTAGATTGCATTCTTGGGGCATGTTGTATCTCCAACTAGTATCAGTTGATCCAGCAAAGGTTTCTGCTAACATGATTGGCCTTAACCCACTAATCCCTCTGAGTTTTATAATTTTTTTGGGTTGGCAAGCTATTACAGATGATTTTTGTAGGGCTTTTCATCTATTATAACTCCTATGAATAGATTGACCCGGAAGGATGTTCTTTTTAAATGGTATGAGGATTGTGAGTACAGCTTTCTGAGTCTCAATGAGTTTTTCACATTAGTGTTCGTATTGACACTTCTAGTTGAGGTACAACTGTATATAATTTATTATGATTCCTCCGGTATTAGGTTAGGATGTGTATTGATGTAGCAGGGGTAAGGTCATTGCATATGCTTCATTCCAATTAAAAGTTCATGAGCACAACTACTCTACTCATGATTTAGAGTAAGCAACAGTAGTCTTTGAGCTCAAGATCTAGAGATACTAACTTTATGGGGTTTATTTTGATGAATGTGGGCATGAGCAGTATGGAGCTATTTTCTCACTTATGTAGTGATTTCTGGACATTTCCTATGTGAAGGAGGTTGGGTCTTACTGAGATTTGGATCCTTGCCTATATGGCTGGACTTGAGTTGTCATTGAGATATGATATACGGTCTGAGCTTGAGTTTTGGCTTGATGACTATGGATCTAATTATTTTTTATGAGGACTTTTTATGACGGATTGGATCCCTCTATGGACGATATGGGATGACATGCCTGGGTTATTTTCATGGTTGGGGGTGGGTTATACTGTTGTAAATTGGGTAAGTATATTGGAAAGCTTTTGTGAGTTTTCTCTTGACAGCGTCATGTACCAGGGAGGTGCGTACAAGCACTATTTACTTTTTAGCACCCCTTTTCACCATATCTTTATACGTTGATTTGCACTCTTTAGGGTTTAGGGGGAAGTAACTTTTGGGTTACTTAGTTGCCTTAATGTAGCTACCTATAGAATCAGGTGCCTAGTAGGTTTCTTTGCTAGTAGATCTTGTTTTCTTCCTTTTTATCTCTGATAGGTACTATTCATGCACTTGTTGTATTTGCTGCTAGATTAGCTTATTGTTGGTTTGATATTCACTTGTTGGTCCTTCCCTTGCATTGGTTATGATGGAGCTCTAGGTACGAGTCACCTTTGGTCCTGATTTGCTTGTGACCTGAGTCTATGTGTTGTACTTTGTTAGTGGCTTTCCTTTATACCTGTTAGCCGATATTATACCCACTAACAGTTGACCCTTCACTACACTCACTAGTTGTTGTGGTAGTTTCCTTCTTGTCATACATTATGTTCAACTTGGAGTCTAGATAGCTATTTAGTAGCTTTTTCGCGTTGTGGAATGTAATTTGTACCTTTCTATATATTGATTCTCTATAGCCACGATACGAGGTTCTAGGAGTCAAGTTCAGTAGTGTTTATTTTTTTTTTCTATTTCTATCCTTTATTCTTGCCTCTTTTCCCTTTTCTTTTGGGTACTTGGTATTGGCCCACCGCTACTCACTCTGGTCCAGGATTGGGCTTGTCTATAAGTGAAATGTAGATGCCATAAAAACTCAATTTTTGAGTCATGATAGGGTGGTATCAGAGGTATAGGTTCACTAGTGTCTCTTGTTGTAGAACCAAGTGTTTGGTAGAGTCTCATGGATTGGTAGGTAGAAGTTTGTATCGTATCTTCAGGAGGCTACAGGGCACTCTTTTGGAAACTTGAATCTTTATATGTGTGTGTGGTCATTAAGTTCCTATCCCTTCTTTCGGCTCTACTCTTTTTGGATAATTAGGAACAGGCCCTCGATGGGGACCAGTAAGATGTTCGCACATGCTCTCATAGTTCAAAATCAGAATCAACTGCCAGAAGATCGTATCACAAGATAGAGAGTTTGGGAGTCACCTAGGCTCTACCAAGGGTTATTGTCATTCCGATTTTACGGAGTGCTAGAATTTGTTCAGAAGTACCAGTGATTGTTTTGAAAGGAGCATTGGTTGAGTACGATTTGATTAACCTTTAGCAGGAGTCTTTGGTTATGGGACTATGCAACATTATTTGACAAGATGACAAGACATATCCCTATATTTTATGATATGAGATATGAAAGAATGTCAGATTTCTGAAGGGGATTAGTGACTACTTTGTATAATGACAAAGCACTTTGTAGTAGCAGGGCATACCCTTGGGCAGTTATACAAATAATTTGTGGCCCTTGATGGGGCTTGTTGTGAGACCTATGACGATAGTGGTTAGGGCATTTACTGGACAATAAGGTCTAGTTGTATCTATCTCAAGCCTGAGCGATGAATGCCCTGGGGGTTTCTTGCTATTTGGTGGGTTGTGTCTCAAAATGATTCAAGTAATACCTAATTTTTGAGTGAGTGATATGATAGACAGTTATTTCAACAACATAGAAGATTTAGTTGGGCTTGTCCACTCAGTCTGTTCGGATCTTTTCTCAATCATCCAACAGAGGCTTGGGTATCCAGAGTGGTCAGCCCATCAGGGGCACATTTTTAGGTTCACAGGGCTGTAATCGCTAGAGTAGTCTAGTGTGGCCCCAATCAAAGTAGTACTGGGTCGTTATAGGTATGGTAATCTACGGCATTAGGATAGAGGGTGTCCACAGCACTGGACCATACAGCCGAAAGTGATTATAGCCTCACCTAAGCAATGAGTTAGCGCGGGTGATGGCATTAGTAGTTCTTGTTATATTGTATAGGGCTTGATCTTTGAGATAGGGGGTGCCCCGATTGTGGATGCCTTAGTCAGGTTAGCCAGTAGAGTCTTTCGATGATGCTTCATCTTTCAGTTATGGCCTTGGGCAGGGTGGTTTGGGTGAGCTACCTTTGAGCTTTACTTACAATATGTTTTTATATTTACTTCCTACCAGTGGGCTTATGTTGACTTAGGCACGAGTCTGACTTATTTTTTGCTTGCCTTATCTGTGCTATCTTTGTTGACTTACCCATGTTGATGTGGTGCTGTAGACTAGGTTAGGCCTTACTGTTAGCCTTTGATGTTGTAGGCCTCTTTTATGTAATTATTGGTGGAAAATAGGTTGTTGTTTCAATCGGAGAGTTGAGCCTTATCGGTTAGCCTAGAAAGATATCGGTGATTCCTTGTCAAGATGTGTTCCTATGATTTAGAGGCTGAGTTCCCTTATTAGGTGGGCCTTACTATATCCTAGCTGAGATTTGATCACCCTCACCTTGTCCTATCCCTAGTGGTGGACATTGTTCATAGGGTCCCTTTGTTTCCATTGTAAAATGAGGGAACCTTTTGGTGGATCCTAGTGAGGGATTTGAGTTGCTTGGATAGTTTATCCTGTAGATATTATAGGTTAACAGAGTTAGGCTTTCTATGTGAGGTGTCCTTAGTGAGTTTGTCGGGTATGGGTAGGTTTCCCTGCTCTCCCTAGATACAAAAGCATTATATAGAGATTATGCCTTACTCATGAAAGGTGTATCTCGACCGGTTGGTAGGGGTCCTTAGGCCCTTTTTGGTTGAGATTTCTCTATATTCAGGTCAGATAGTTAGTCCTTCGGGAGTGTACTAGTATTGCAGGTCCGCAGTTTCTTTGTTTTTTCAAGAAGATGCCCTGTTGTCCTATTGTGATTTTTCCCTTTCATGAGCTGTGTTATCCATGACTTCTATTTGTTAGTTCTAGAGGGACATAGTGAGAAATTTTTATGAGTAAATAAATCTCTCTCTCTCTCTCTCTCTCTCTCTCTCTCTTTTTCTATTCATTTCTGCAG